>OZ025262.1:8744480-8926762 GCA_964019135.1 Arenicola marina
GGGTTCGCTCTATAACCACGTCCATTGAGAACAGGGTTCGTTCTATAACCACGTTCATCGTTCAATCATTTTCACCGTGTCCCTACGTTATCCAACACAGAGCAATGTTCATTGCATCCAGCGTTTACCGTATAGTACCTTTCAGCATCCCAGCGATAAATTTCGTTCTCAGAGAGTAGGTTTAGCTTCACCTGATTATCCCCGTTTCGTGGTTTTACCTCAGTGCCTCCGCCACCTGATTATCCCCCTGTCCACCTCCACGGCATTCAACGCCCTTGTTGTACCTGTTCCCTTGGGCATAATTGCAGGTTCGCGGCTGGCACCCAGGACGATACTCAGCTGGTGGCCCCTGCAGGCAGCGGTCACCATGGCATTGGTCGTCCTGGTGATCCCGACGGTGGGCGGGGCCAGCATTCGGGAGCCTCGTAGCGCCGAGTCCCGATGGCGGGATCCGTGCGGCGGCTCCAGGGCCATCGAGCTCCCCGCCTACCTGTACAGCCAGGAGCAGCCCTCAGAGTCCGAGTTCGACGAGGTGGAGGCCTTCCGTGACGTGTACGAGAAGGTCCTACAGGTCATCGACGACGTAAAGGACCTCAAAGACCAATACGTAAGTGACTAGCCATCGTCATGGAGACAACGACATACCGGCTATCGGTGGTCAGAGCAACCCGTTGATCCCCTCCCTTAACGGTTGATCCCCTCCCTTAACGGTCGATCCCCGTCCTTAACGACTGATCCCCGCCCGACACTATTGCTAGCCTTATACCAATCGTCCCTTGTCTCGGACAAGTCACATGTGGTCCTCAGTTCACAAACCTAATCGCTCAGTGTCTAGGCCCAGTTTAGCGTATGTGTGAACCATGGTGTTGGCTCATTGACTTGAATAAGCCCCCACCACAGTAGTCTAAACTTCAACCAATTCAACCATGCATACTGGTTGGGTAATGTTGATAGTTCCACCACTTATACATCACACAAGGCCATTCAACCACCGACGCCATAATTTAAGTAATCAAATCGAATACCGGAAACCGCTAATTTTCAATAGTTATTTATGGGAATGACAATTGTTCGCAACCTCTATTGACTGACTATTAACTTTCGGTGTGTCATCGACAAATATACAACAGTTTGGCAGTCTCCACAAAGTGATATATTCCAGTAGATGGGTCTGTCACGATGTCATCCATAGATCGCCTCGACAGCAGCAACCCAACGACTCGCCCTCTCCAACGTTGACCGCCCCCCTCCCCCCCCCCCCCACCCCACCACACCCGGCACCTCAATACTGTTCACCACCCAATAGCGCCCCCCACCGCCCCCACCACCACCACACAACCACTCAATAACATTTCCCTCCTCTTCAACCCCTTTCTCCCCAGAGGTTTTCTGCAACTTATATTCTCCTATGTTAGCCCCCCCCCCCCCCACACACACACCCACAACGATTCGTTGCCACCCCAATGTTGACCCTGACCATATAAGGGACGCCGGCCGTATATATGTACCAATGCCAATGCCCACGTTTTTCCAACCTACCCCGGATGAAAAAACAACAACACAATTATGATGTCTCCTTTTGATGCGATTTGCTTGTTCATGCCGAAGACAACCATTCATTCTATGCAAACTGACTCAGAGCGGTGCTTGGGGCCCGGTAGCTATCATGTTCCGGTCTGCGACTGATTCAGCGGCTGGTATATGGACACGTGGGGGAGGTGGGAGAGGGCAGTGGGGGCGGGGGGCGTGCAGGCACCCTAATCACCGCCGTGTTTATCGCCCCCCTCAATGGTCTAGCGGACAAACAGACCACGCGACAGCAAGCGATGGGGGGCGGTAGGTGCGGTGAAGGGGGGGGGGGGCTGTAGGGGAGATGGAGGACGCGAGGGTAGGGGGGAGTGTTGGTGATAAAGCAAGGCAAAAAGCGGAACTGGAAAGCCCGTGTGTGGGTGCGTGGGTAGGGGTCACCAGGGTAGACAGTTGTATGGCTCGGAGGCAGTGGGGGTGATGAGCATTGGGGTCGGAGGCAAATCCACGGGTCTGAAAATGAAGCTGTATATTTGGTTGTTCCGAGCGCCAATTCAGACCGTTTTGCTGTATGATTTACGTATATATATATATATATATATATACATATATGTATGTAAGTGGTGGAGTATGTACATGGCATTACTGCTGCCGTTGGGTTAATAACAGGACACAATTATACAGTTGTTAAACATGGCCGGGGTCATCGGACACTAATAATGGAGGATTCTGATGAATTATGATGTGCGGATAGCCTTAATATGCGGTGTAGGCGCTGTAATGTCTCGTTGTAACAGACAGACGTCCAGTGACATGTAGTAATTGTTCGGACGCGTCCCTTAGCACGGTTTGCTGGCGGTATATATATCCTATTACATACGCGAGTCGCAACGTATCCGTAGTCTCTCCCGCACCACGCGCAGATGACGTCTGCTTTCCCGCTTTTTTCCCCTGAAAATGGAATCGCGATGACATCGTCTGGAGTGACATATCATATCATAACCTAAACACGGATCACGGCTCCGCCAAGGTTAGCTGACATCCCTCCGCAGAAACCCGATCCGTATAACTTAATACTCCAGAGTCACGCGCGTGTGTAAACCGATAGGATGAGTGTATAAAACCCGCTCTCTGTACCTTCCCGGGACTGTTACTGCAGACGTGAGCTTTATGTACAGTGCGTCCGGGTGGTCGACAGTGAGTGTTTGGATACAAGCTCGAAAACGTATGTTAGGGTTAGAGTTTGTCCGTCCATCTTTCCTTTACCGTGGATCGTGTCACGGAACTGTGCAACCTGTTGCTGCACCGCTGATGCGTTCAACCGGAAGTGTTATTTCCCGCCACCATGGTTTACAATCCTTGACACTTTCCACCAGCTCCCTACGGCATTCTCAAGAGGGGGGTTGGGGTGGGGGGAAGGATTGGAGCGCCCTGGCTACGCGGCTCGGGGGGCCGGGGTGGAGGGAAGAAGGGGCGACACCAGAGAGGTCATTGGTTTCCTTACCGATATCCTTTGACTAATAGGATGTCATGGTTTATTTGCCTCTGCGGCTTTTATCATCTGGATGCAAGAGACCGACCGGCATTACAACCTTCCCCTGCCCCCATCCTCCTGCTAACGACCCTGCCCATGCCCTGCCCCCGTCTCTCACCGTCCCCTAACCTTCCTTCTGTTTCCCCTCCGGCCATTCTGACCTCCTATGCAGGGAATGTGCATGGATCACGTCAGATAGTACAGTGTAACGTAGAGCGGGGGGGGGGGGGGGTGCGGGGTGTCGAGGAGTAAATTGGCACAGGGATTATAAACAAGGGGGGTACCGAGCGGTACTTTAGCGCTGACCACTTCCGCTCTTGCTATCACGTCGCGCCGCACGGCGGCCCAGATTAGCAGACTGGGATCAATGGCGCCCTCTGAGACATAGGTGACGCATCCTACCTCCCCCCCCCCCCAAACCCTCCCTCCACCCCCACCCACCAGCCGCGCCCCCTCTCCCTCCCCTCCCTACATATCCCCCCTCGCCACCACCACCACCGCCACCACCACCTCCCTCCCCCTTTTCCCCTCCTCGACCGCCTCTCAGATCTAAAGAACACCTTGCCTCCGTTTCCCCCACAAACACCCTTGACTAAACGATCTGCACCACCCGATTTGAAGCCAGCCCCCCGCCACCCCCACCCATCGGGCGCCCGCCCCACACCCCCTCTACCGCCAGTCGGCGTGCCCCTGGCGAGGTCTGGCGGGTTCAATAAGTGAACCCTTCGGGAGAGGGAAGCCAACGGGGTGGGTCGACGGTAGAGGGGGCGACGAGAGGGGGCGCTTGAATCAAATCAAGCTGATAATCCCGATGCAACACATGGTGAGACTTGGCCGGGGAAACAAGTCCATTCTGGAAGAGGGAGGTGTATGGAAAGGTCCCGGGTGTGTTGGCGTGGGGGAGGGTCGGTCGAGAGGTGTCATTGTGAGGCAAGGTAAACGGGTATATCACACAGATTATATGGAAAAAACATGTGTAACTTATCCCTATAAATGTAATAGCGAATAATATATGTATCACTAGTTGTATCAAAACATTCACCTCAGACCTAGTGTCAGTATTTATAGGCTTCATTTGATTTGGGTTTAACAGCACTTTCAACCTTTCAATCAAATCAACATCCCAGAAACAATGATTCATTGCTCCAGTATTGCCAGGCTGCACCAGGCCTCGATGATCCACAAGCAGAATTCCCCGTAACGTGCCACCGATGACGTAACAAGGACTCCTATATTAGGTTAGACGCCAACATCTGGCGGTAGATCACGTATTTATAATGTCCATACCAGACCGTGAACTATCTGGCAAATATCTTCACATCCTTGTTTCCCCGTACTTATATTTGCAGTCTCGGAAGATTGACAATGTCCACGTGATTGCGGCGCTGCAGAGCACCACCTTGGAAGGGTTGCCGTTCGTCCGAGATCTGGCAATCGATACCATTCTGGAACAAAACGTGAGCTTATGTTTAACTACACCGTAACTCTTCCGCCGGTTTACGTCACACGTTTAAATACCGACGTAGCACGCAGACGTCAAGCGCCGGACCTAGCTAGCGGGCTAGGCCGGTGTTCTTGCTTAGGGCGATCCGTGCACCACCCTCACCCCCCACCAACCCACGCCAACCTCTACATTCCCCCTCTGACATGGCAACACGTCCACAATTCGTGGGTCGGCTGCCACAGCGCGGGGTACGTGCCCCGGCCGCCTCGACCCAGCTCTTATCAAATGCCAAGGCGTTTCATAACAGAATGTTCATACTGATATGGTAATCGGACCGGTGATTGGGCAGGTAGTCTGCAAGTGAATGCGCACTGAGCAAAAGATGGTAAAAATAATATGCAGATCGCTTAGAGTTTTACGGGACAGACATCCAGGTACCTGGAATACATGAAGGCTTCTGTTTGGTAAAAAAAAGGTTTGAACCAAATTCATATTTAAACAAATAAAAGAAAGTGCAATTTTTGCAAGTGCGCCATCACTTGTGCACCTTCTATGCTTGCTACAACACTCGTAGGCCTACGTATTCTCGCAACCTCGACCGACATTCCCGGTAGAAACCTTCGCTAGGCTAGGCTACTTCGCCCTCCGACGATGGGGCAGGTTCGCCTTGTGTAGTTTGCGGAGGCGACTCCAGCGAGAACGGATTTTTTCTTATGCCGTTCACTTTTGAACTGCGGGGGCGACTCCAGCGAGAACGGATTTTTTCTTATGCCGTTTACTTTTGAAATGTGGAAGTCTATAAACCTTTGTCTTTGTCGAACGTTTTTTAAAAATTGGTTTCCTGAAACTAAATATGTTTCGGCCAAAACCTAACGCTCACCTGTGATTGGTCGGTTTGAATCATGCTAATCCGCCGTTATCATCTTCTCATTCAGATCTAAACCAAAAGCAGCAATCTATATAAATTTAACAAGAACGTGTGAATAGTTGTTGAGCAGGCCCAACACGCCTTAACTCGAGGATCATAGCGTCCCCTTGCATAACGCCATTTTATTGACGAGAATGTTTCTTAGCCCAATTTATTCTTCTCGCACCCAACAGCGGCTAAAACACCTACATTTTTCTTTGATCAATGAGGAATAAACAATTGTTCATAGATCTATTGTCCTTATTATTTTATTATTAGTAGCAGTAAACGTAGGCGCAAACTGAGTTTTCTTAGTAATACAATAATCAGACGACAGAATTATTATCATTACCGGCATTATTATTATTATTGTTATTACTATTATTGTTGTTATTATTATTGTTGTTACATTTTTATTATTATTATTATTACTATTATTATTATTATAGATCCCGAAGGAGGAGTTGGTGAAGATGTCCTACAACCACCTCGACACGATGGTCATCTTCCTGAACTTCAGTCGCGGGGAGGAGCTGCGCCACAACTCGCACGAAGACGACTCGCTGGCGGAAGAGCTGGGCATCATTGAGGTGGAGAGCTTACACGTGATGTGCAAGCTCTACCAGCTGCAGTACGAGTGGCGGATGGCGGAAAGCGTCCCGGACACGCAGACCCGCGTGACCGAGCTGTGGGGACACTGGCAGACATACAACGTCGCCAATAGGTACCACCCGGCCTACATCCTGCTCCACCACCACGAGTCCCTACTCCAAGACGTCCACCGCGCCTTCCTTCTACTCTCAAAGGAAGTCGACGGCTGAACCCCAAAAACGGGTTTGCCGAACTGACTGTTCGACAGGAGAAGAACCGAATAAAGGTTTGCTCGAAACCGTGAAACTATCAAGAGAGCTAGTTTGACGGTTTCGGGTTCGCGGCACTGTCAGTTCGATCAACACCCACACCATATTTATATTTTGATAAATTACAAAAGTATAACATTAATTTATTAACGGACAGTCCAATCGCGGGTATAAAATAAAACAGACGGCATATTTATGCTGGGATAACTACATAAGCACATGGCCATTGCCAAAATACTGCTGAAAATGTAAACAAATTGAACTATGCGTTCGCCTTCAGGTGGGCAAACCGTTGAAACCGGTTTCATAAACGGTTTCGGTTTCTCGTCAGTTTCAGGTAAATCGAACGCGCCCTTAGGCAGGCGAAATGATATATTCCCCACCCACCGATCAGCCTTGCTTCTTCTGTACCCCGCTCCCAAATTTGCTCTTTTCTTGTCTTACATGGGTGCTTTTTTTAATCGCTTTGTTAGTTATTTATGGTGATTTTCCAGATGTTGTTACCGTGGCGGTTCAGTGAGGGCGCCATCAATATACACGTTATGTCTTTTGGAATCTGATCTGTGAAATGTTAGATGTTTATTGGTGTTAAGTTTGACTAGCTATAGTTTGCATCGTTGCCTTGATGATTCTTAGCGTCTTGATTTGATTGGATTGGAGAGGGTTGTATTGGAGACAGACTACTGTGTAGACGCACCTGGAGAGAGAGCGCAGATAGGCGGTAATGGCACAGAGCTTGAGAAGTAAAAGGGAGATAAAAACTTTCCAATCTCCTCCCCCCCCCACGGCTCCCCACTATTTCATGCCCCCTCTCCATACCCCGCCGTTCCCTTGTACACTAACATCCTAAGTTATAACTAAATTATAAACAGTCAAGAAGGGGGGTAATATTTTTTTTCGGGGAACTGAGGAGACTTATTTGCGTGATTCGTGATCGAAGTCCATTTTACCACGTTCGCGTCCCTCAAACGGCCCATCCCCGTAGGTCTCCAGACGTAGGTCTCCAAACGGCCCATCCCCGTAGGTCTCCAGACGTAGGTCTCCAAACGGCCCATCCCCGTAGGTCTCCAGACGTAGGTCTCCAAACGGCCCATCCCCATAGGTCTCCAGACGTAGGTCTCCAAACGGCCCATCCCCGTAGGTCTCCAGACGTAGGTCTCCAAACGGCCCATCCCCGTAGGTCTCCAGACGTAGGTCTCCAAACGGCCCATCCCCGTAGGTCTCCAGACGTAGGTCTCCAAACGGCCCATCCCCGTAGGTCTCCAAACGTAGGTCTCCAAACGGCCCATCCCCGTAGGTCTCCAAACGGCCCATCCCCGTAGGTCTCCAAACGGCCCATCCCCGTAGGTCTCCAAACGGCCCATCCCCGTAGGTCTCCAGACGTAGGTCTCCAGACGTAGGTCTCCAGACGTAGGTCTCCAGACGTAGGTCTCCAGACGTAGGTCTCCAAACGGCCCATCCCCGTAGGTCTCCAAACGGCCCATCCCCGTAGGTCTCCAAACGGCCCATCCCCGTAGGTCTCCAGACGTAGGTCTCCAGACGTAGGTCTCCAGACGGCCCATCCCCGTAGGTCTCCAGACGTAGGTCTCCAGACGTAGGTCTCCAGACGTAGGTCTCCAGACGTAGGTCTCCAGACGTAGGTCTCCAGACGTAGGTCTCCAGACGTAGGTCTCCAGACGTAGGTCTCCAGACGTAGGTCTCCAGACGTAGGTCTCCAAACGGCCCATCCCCGTAGGTCTCCAAACGGCCCATCCCCGTAGGTCTCCAAACGTAGGTCTCCAAACGGCCCATCCCCGTAGGTCTCCAAACGGCCCATCCCCGTAGGTCTCCAAACGGCCCATCCCCGTAGGTCTCCAAACGGCCCATCCCCGTAGGTCTCCAGACGTAGGTCTCCAGACGTAGGTCTCCAGACGTAGGTCTCCAGACGTAGGTCTCCAAACGGCCCATCCCCGTAGGTCTCCAGACGTAGGTCTCCAGACGTAGGTCTCCAGACGTAGGTCTCCAGACGTAGGTCTCCAAACGGCCCATCCCCGTAGGTCTCCAAACGGCCCATCCCCGTAGGTCTCCAGACGTAGGTCTCCAGACGTAGGTCTCCAGACGTAGGTCTCCAGACGTAGGTCTCCAGACGTAGGTCTCCAGACGTAGGTCTCCAGACGGCCCATCCCCGTAGGTCTCCAGACGTAGGTCTCCAGACGTAGGTCTCCAGACGGCCCATCCCCGTAGGTCTCCAGACGTAGGTCTCCAGACGTAGGTCTCCAGACGTAGGTCTCCAGACGTAGGTCTCCAGACGTAGGTCTCCAGACGTAGGTCTCCAGACGTAGGTCTCCAAACGGCCCATCCCCGTAGGTCTCCAGACGTAGGTCTCCAGACGTAGGTCTCCAGACGTAGGTCTCCAGACGTAGGTCTCCAGACGGCCCATCCCCGTAGGTCATTCCATTCATAGTCGTTTTCATCGATCTCATACAAACTTTGCTCCAATATGGAGAGATTGGATCTCATATTGCCAGCTACGCAGCTAGGGAAATACATCCCTAGGCAAACCAACCCCGCACCTCCACGCGGTAGAGTTAGACACTATTAGGTCATGGAGTGTTGACGAGGAGCGGGGGTGTGAGGGAGTTGGGGTAGGGGGAGATGCAGAAAGTGTCTGTCCCTGGGCGGCATCTATTTGATTGGAGAGGGTTGTATTGAAGACTGCTGTATAGACGCACCTGCGGACGGAGCGCAGATAGGCGTTAATGGCACGGAGCTGGAGAAGTAAAAGGGCGATACAAACTTCAGTATATACATTGAGCTGTTCGGGGCTGGGGCTGGGGCAGACGGCTATAATCCACTGTTAACCGCCTTCCCTCCTCCAATCTCCCCCCCCCACCAACTATTTTATGCCCCCTCCATACCCCGCCGTTGCCTTGTAAACTACTGCCGTATATTATGAATCTCAGTATTGTGCAATCAAACAGTGTGAACATCCTAAGTTATAATCAACTTAAAAACAGTCAGCATTATATTGCTTAGCGCCTTACTCAAATGTGTTCAGCCCAAAAGTGTTCAGGGTAGTTTTATAAGGCAGATAGGACTAATTTATTTATTACTTAATTTATTTATTTATGTGTCTGACGGTGCGTCATACGACATGGGATACGCGAAGGGGTGGGGGGGGGGGGTATTATGGTTCCATTTTTTGTGTTCGAAAATGTGTTCCAAATAGTGCATTTAAGCCACAGTAGCGCGGTTTTAGCCGCCATTTACACCCTGGTATATAACCTTGGTTCAATGGCTCTATTCGAATCGTAGAATGACCTTTTCCTAAGTCTGTATACTGTGAATGACGTCATAATACAGTAACGGTGTCATACTGCTGATCTGCAAATATCCTTATGAGAGCTCAGCTTTTGGTTAAGACAGGTTGTGAAATTATTTATGGGTATGCATTGTGTAAACAGATAAAGTGTTGTGTGACTGATCTTGAATGAAGACTTGAATGTACCAAAGTGTTTAAACAGACCGTATATTTTCATACTATATGCAAATTATGCACGATTTATATTTCTATTGATTATAAGTTCACCAGGAAAAAGATTATTACATTTTATGAAATATCTGTAATATCTGATTATAATGTTTATGTACAGGTCACAACATTCCAGCTTGTTGCCATCTGAAGAAGAAACTAGTACGCTTAATATTAATATAATCAAGCTTATTTATTGCTGGACTCTGATATGTTTTGTTTTAGTGTTACAAACCTAACATCAACGGTTTTTGTGGCGACGTGTAACGTGATGAGCATATCTAGGTATGCTTTGGAGGATATGTTTGGATCTATGTCCAGGTTCGCCAGAACGATGAAACAGCACGTTAGTTAAGACCATGACGTCACCAGCTATAATGTGTCAAGACTATAACGTCACCAGCTATGAGTCAAGATCATGACACAAAACGTTACTCCTAAGACTAAAGGTTACAGTATAATGTTATGTTGATAAGTTATATGTTAACCTTTACTGCATGGCGCTTGAGTGTTATTTTTGTTTTAATGCATTAAATAACCGTTGTGTACACATATAAGTTATTTTGCCTGCGAATTTTGAGATTACAGAGTGATTTGGCATCAGAATAAAAAGGGAAAAAAAATATCGCTGTTTGCATTTTGTGTTTTCATCATGCCGAAGAACAGGGGAATTAAAAATAAGATCTTATATTTCTACTTCTACGAGGGACGACCAACTATATATACGAGATATAAGGGGTTTTGTTCATACCCAACACAAGTTACTAAATTACACATCGTCCAAACAAACATTTCAAGAAGCTATCAGTTGCAGAACATATGTCAGGGGCGTCTGCAGGAATTGATAAAAAAAGGGGAGGGGGGGGGGGCACAATAAATTGTTAAACAAAAGCATGCGTGTACAAGGCCGAGACGTATGTGACCGCTATGCACATTACGTAGTACTTGATAATCGTTGGTACGATAACGAAAGAACACATAAACTACCAAACTTGGTGCATTGTAATATATAAGGAGAAGCCAGGGGGCACATAATTTGAAAAGTGGGGGGCACAGATATACCTTAAGGTCTGAAAGGGGGGGGGGTCCCTGTGCCCCCCCCCCACCCCTCATGGATACGCCCATGTATGTCACAGAGGAATGCAATATTGAGTTGATGATCCCGCATGAGCCTTCATATAAAGATTCTAAATGGATTGAGCTCAAGGAAATAACTGTAAATAACTGTTAGCAAAGATATAAAAGAAATCAGTCTCGATAATGGACGCGGACAGCGACATATTTATCATATTTATTTATATGATTTATATGATTTACTCCCGCACTGGACAACGACATTAAAGTAACGCTGGTATTTTAAAGCAGCCTAGTAACATTCGCCATCTTAGATCTTTTGCATTTTAGAATCAAGACTAAAATGATTTCAAAATTATGATGCATATATGTTTTATATCGCGTTGAGTCTGTAACACACAAAAAAATCAACATAAAACTGCGCAGACTTGTTTATCGCGCGCGGACGTCCTAGCGAGCCGCGGTCGACATCACACAGAACAGCGAACAGGCGCGCAGGGATATAAACTTTGGCCGGCCACCAACTTCTGCTCCAGTGAACAAATTTGCTTCTCTCCGGATAGCCCACAGGCTTTCAAGATTTAAATTCAAGACAGACTATACTTATTTGACATGGAGAAAAGATTGGCATTATAAAAATTACAGAACCTATTGCTTTAAAGGCGGTGTCGCCACCACTGGTCGCAGATAACGCATTGCTTATGCATACTGTTTCCCCGCGGCGGCACGAGTACTGTGACTCAGGGGGGGTGGGGGGGGGGTTATCCCAACACATGCGGCCCTTATCAGTACGTACTCTTACCAAAAGAGGCCGCCTACTCCATCCAAGACAGTCGCTTGCAATCTGCTCAACGCGTCTTTAACATTTACGTTTTGAAACAGAAGATTCGCAAAGTAACACATTTTACGAATCAACTGCTAGCGATCGTTATTTCGATCGTAGGCGACCTTATAAATCATAGAGTATAAACTGAAAGGCATTGATGTTGTATGCCCCTTTTATGCACACAAGAGCTAAATGGGTCCAATGAACTTCCCTCTCCACGGAAATGCGCCAGTCTGGCCTACAAATGTCTTTTACAACATTCCTGTTTATGCATTGCATAAAATACGGTTCTACCTAAACACCAGCGATTTATCATGATAAATACACCATAATAAGTATATCATTTCCATCGAAAACATTTCAAGAGTTTCTCAGTTGAGAAACTGCTGCATGAATAGTAACTTTAAGGTCCGCTGTCAGGCAATGCAGCATCTCAATCGAGTCACGGGTCAGAAATGACCTCACGCTTCGGTCCATTGGATACTTTGGAAAAGAGAGATGTGGTTGTGTGCAGTAAACGTAAAATGGTCCCATAATAAAAAAAATATATATTGTTTTAATAGATAGATCTAGGTCCGGAGGGTCCCATAAGTCCCATAACGAGCAAAGAGACCAAAGCTGTAAAGAACTGGTAACGCCTTTTCGGTGCCTCGTTACGCACCATTCCCATACTCAAGCTCACACGTCCGCCCCCCCCCCTCCCCCCCCGGCTTCTCATGAAACCTCAATGTTGATCGTATATCGCTAACTGAGAGCTACAAAACGAGCGGATCGCGGCTTCATATCGGCAGATTGTGTAGGATTGCAACGTCAAATGTGACTGTTAGTTTGTTTTTAGTTATGTAGGACGTTTTGGGCAGTAGGACGTTTTGGGCCCCAACAGACGTGCAATTTGCATTGCCGCTTTCAAAATGTGGAAAGGGTGTACGTTTTCGCTCCAGATACGGTTAATTTCTCCAGAGAGGCGTTGGCGGCCCAAACAGACAATTCCCACCCGACTACTCCGGGCAAAATGAATTTCGCACGCGAATCTGCAGTTTAAAGTAGGACGGTTGGGTGCATGCACGCCGACCCCCCCCCCCCCCCCCGCCCCCCGCAGTCCCGCATAGCATCAGGAGACCCACTCCGTTTTGCCGGCATAAACGTTATTTGGGTTCGTAAATGACCATACATGGGGGTCTCCCTAATACGTCCGCGCCATGTACATGAAGTCCCAAATGTTTTTCTAGACCAATCAACACAAATGTGTAATGTCAGTATCCATCAGCCTACGGCCAGTAAGATCCAGGGTTTTGTTGTTTAGCCTGTCGAGTCGGCACTTTTCGATGTATGTATATGAAAATATCATATGAAACCTGCACATCTACAATGCAACCTAACGGGTGTTACATTATCAACAAAACAGACAGCGCCACGCTCCTTTACACGCGTAACTCACTGTTGTTGATCCGGACTCGGGGTGGGAGTTTGATCGGGGGGTCTGAGGGGTGGGGATGGTTCTCCGTGTGTTGGAACACACCCGAGCACAAGCAGAGCACACGCGGCAAGAGCCCAATACGCTACCCACTGGATCACGGGGTGCTCCATTTATCGGAGTTTGCGAGCGTTATCGATCGCCAACATACTATCTATGGTCATGTACGTGCGAAGGAAACTCTTTGCACCAGGTGACACGCTTTCAAGTAAATACAGGCCTAGGTACTGCTCATACAAGGCCCGTGGTACAAGGCATACAACAGAACGAACTTTTCAGGCCAGACCAGTGAGTGAGAGCCCTGCTGTGCGTGCGATTATGGCAGGCCTTTTGTATCATAATGCGACAGAAAGCTGGTGTTTTGCTCGAGAAACTTGGTATCTTCCTCGGCAATCCCAGTTTTGCAATCCCAGCAAGAGAAACTAGGTTTTGCAAATTATGGTACAAAGGGCTTGCCTTATGCGCTGAGGGCTGAAACCAGCGCACGACATATCTGGGTCACATAGGGATGACCCGGCGTAACGGCCCCCGAACAGTGAACGGGTGTGCATGGTTGCTGGTCATGCGAAAGATGGAAAGACTATACACCTGGGAAAAGCTTACCTACCTATCTCATCTCCATGTCCGGCGGCGCACAGATCGTGTAGCAGATCTGGAGACAACAAGAAAGGCACTCCCTTTAGAGGCATCTCGATCAATGATCTGGAATGACCCAATGTTTGTTCGAGCCACACCAGGGGACTTGGGTGAACTGGCTGGTTCCCAATCGCGCATTGGCAGGAGGCAGGACACCAGTGAATGGCTGTTGACGGGTGCATGATGACTCGTGGCACCGCCTGAAGTCGGGATTCATCCATCAGAATGCGACACATCGAAATATGAGATCTGTCGACTCGGGATGTTGCGGTGGATTTACTTGTGGATTACATAACAGGAGCTCAGCAAGGGTACGTTATGACATTGTATACACGGCATCTACGCTTCCAAACACAGAAACTTATCTAGATATTCTTAGAACCTGCCAAGTGCGACATAATTGGTCCACAATTACAATAATATGATAGACTTCACCCTGTGAAAAAAAACCCCGACAGAATACCAATTTAAGGCCAATATAGTGAATATAGGTTTCTGTGTTTGATTGGATTATTACGTCTATTATTTGATATTTCTTGTAGCGCACCCCGCCAGAAACTATAGCGGGTACGAAAACTGAAAAATCAGAAATTCATTTATATATATATATATATATGTGTGTGTGATAAATTAATGGTCTTAATCCCCACCGGAACTGGGTTGCGTCATTGCCTACCCATAACTTGAACAGAATACAGACTTTAGTGAAACTGATACCAGGGGGATTCTCTCCGAATTATATTCTGTTGGGAATTGTTCTATGATCAACATCAACAATGGGAGGACTGGGAGGACTATGCTAATCGGAGGACTGTGCTAATGGGAGGACTGTGCTAATGGGAGGACTGCGCTAATGGGAGGACTGCGCTAATGGGAGGACTGCGCTAATGGGAGTACTGGCATTACTGCTAATGGGAGGACTGCGCCAATGGAAGGACTGTGCTAATGGGAGGACTGTGCTAATGGGAGGACTGCGCTAATGGGGAGACTGCGCTAATGGGAGGACTGCGCTAATGGGAGGACTGTGCTGAAGGGAGGACTGCTAATGGGAGGACTGTGCTAATGGGAGGACTGTGCTAATTGGAGGACGGTGCTAATGGGAGGACTGTGCTAATGGGAGGACTGTGCTAATGGGAGGACTGCTAATGGGAGGACTGGGCTAATGGGAGGACTGCTAATGGGGGGACTGGGCTAATGGGAGGACTGTGCTAATGGGAGGACTGCGCTAATGGGAGGACTGCGCTAATGGGAGGACTGCGCTAACGGGAGTACTGGCATTACTGCTAATGGGAGGACTGCGCTAATGGGAGGACTGTGCTAATGGGAGGACTGCGCTAATGGGGAGACTGTGCTAATGGGAGGACTGCGCTAATGGGAGGACTGGGCTAATGGGAGGACTGCGCTAATGGGAGGACGGTGCTAATGGGAGGACGGTGCTAATGGGAGGACTGGGCTAATGGGAGGACTGTGCTAATGGGTGGACTGCGCTAATGGGAGGACTGTGCTAATGGGAGGACTGCGCTAATGGGAGGACTGCGCTAATGGGAGGACTGGGCTAATGGGAGGACTGCGCTAATGGGAGGACTGTGCTAATAGGAGGACTGCGCTAATGGGAAGACTGCTAATGGGAGGACTGCGCTAATGGGAGGATTGTACTAATGGGAGGACTGCGCTAATGGGAGGACTGCGCTAATGGAAGGACTGGGCTAATGGGAGGACTGTGCTAATGGGAGGACTGTGCTAATGGGAGGACTGCGCTAATGGGAGGACTGTGCTAATGGGAGGACTGTGCTAATGGGAGGACTGCGCTAATGGGAGGACTGTGCTAATGGGAAGACTGTGCTAATGGGAGGACTGCTAATGGGAGGACTGCTAATGGGAGGACTGGGCTAATGGGAGGACTGTGCTAATGGGAGGACTGCGCTAATGGAAGGACTGGGCTAATGGGAGGACTGTGCCAATGGGATGACTGCGCTAATGGGAGGGCTATGCTAATGGGAAGATTATGCTAATGGGAGGACTGTGCTAATGGGAGGACTGTGCTAATGGGAGGACTGTGCTAATGGGAAGACTGTGCTAATGGGAGGACTGCTAATGGGAGGACTGTGCTAATGGGAGGACTGCTCATGGGGGGGACTGGGCTAATGGGAGGACTGCGCTAATGGGAGGACTGTGCTGAAGGGAGGACTGTGCTAATGGGGGGACTGCTAATGGGAGGACTGTGCTAATGGGAGGACTGTGCTAATAGGAGGACTGTGCTAATGGGAGGACTGTGCTAATGGGAATACTGCTAATGGGCGGACTGGGCTAATGGGAGGACTGCGGTAATGGGAGGACTGCTAATAGGAGGACTGTGCTAATGGGGGGACGGTGCTAATGGGAGGACTGTGCTAATGGGAGGACTGTGCTAATGGGAGGACTGCGCTAATGGGAGGACTGTGCTAATGGGAGGACTGCGCTAATGGGAGGACTGTGCTAATGGGAGGACTGCGCTAATGGGAGGACTGCGCTAATGGGAGGACTGGGCTAATGGGAGGACTGCGCTAATGGGAGGACTGTGGTAAAGGAAGGACTGTGCTAATGGGAGGACTGCTAATGGGAGGACTGGGCTAATGGAAGGACTGGGCTAATGGGAGGACTGCTAATGGGAGGACTGTACTAATGGGAGGACTGCGCTAATGGGAGGACTGCGCTAATGGAAGGACTGGGCTAATGGGAGGACTGTGCTAATGGGAGAACTGCGCTAGTGGGAGGACTGCGCTAATGGGAGGACTGCGCTAATAGAAGGACTGTGCTAATGGGAGGACTGTGCTAATGGGATGACTGCGCTAATGGGAGGGCTATGCTAATGGGACGACTGTGCTAATGAGAGGACTGTGCTAATGGGAAGATTATGCTAATGGGAGGACTGTGCTAATGGGAGGACTGGGCTAATGGAAGGACTGGGCTAATGGGAGGACTGCTAATGGGAGGACTGCGCTAATGGAAGGACTGGGCTAATGGGAGGACTGCTAATGGGAGGACTGCGCTAATGGAAGGACTGGGCTAATGGGAGGACTGTGCTAATGGGAGGCCTGCTAATGGGAGGACTGCTAAAGGGAGGACTGTGCTAATGGGAGGACTGCTAATGGGAGGACTGCGCTAATGGAAGGACTGTGCTAATGGGAGGACTGCTAATGGGAGGACTGGGCTAATGGAAGGACTGGGCTAATGGGAGGACTGTGCTAAAGGAAGGACTGTGCTAATGGGAGGACTGCTAATGGGAGGACTGGGCTAATGGAAGGACTGTGCTAATGGGAGGACTGCTAAAGGGAGGACTGTGCTAATGGGAGGACTGCTAATGGGAGGACTGCGCTAATGGAAGGACTGTGCTAATGGGAGGACTGCTAATGGGAGGACTGGGCTAATGGAAGGACTGGGCTAATGGGAGGACTGTGCTAAAGGAAGGACTGTGCTAATGGGAGGACTGCTAATGGGAGGACTGGGCTAATGGAAGGACTGGGCTAATGGGAGGACTGCTAATGGGAGGTCTGCGCTAATGGAAGGACTGTGCTAATGGGAGGACTGCTAATGGGAGGACTGCGCTACTGGAAGGACTGGGCTAATGGGAGGACTGTGCTGAAGGGAGGACTGCTAATGGGAGGACTGTGCTAATGGGAGGACTGGGCTAATGGGAGGACTGTGCTAATGGGAGGACTGCCAATACCAGGACTGGGAATACTGCTAATGGGAGGACTGGGCTAATTGGAGGACTGCGGTAATGGGAGGACTGGGCTAATAGGAGGACTGTGCTAATGGGGGGACTGCCCTAATAGGAGGAATGTGCTAATGGGAGGACTGCGTTAATGGGAGGACTGCCCTAATGGGGGGACTGCTAATGGGGGGACTGCGCTAATGGGAGGACTGTGCTAATGGGAGGAATGCGCTAATTGGAGGACTGCTAATGGGAGGACTGTGCTAATGGGGGGACTGCGCTAATGGGAGGACTGCGCTAATGGGAGGACTGTGCTAATGGGAGGACTGCGCTAATGGGACGATTGGCCGTACTGCTAATGGGGGGACGGGGCTAATGGAAGGACTGGGCTAATGGGAGGACTGTGCTAAAGGAAGGACTGTGCTAATGGGAGGACTGCTAATGGGAGGACTGCCAATACCAGGACTGGGAATACTGCTAATGGGAGGACTGGGCTAATGGGAGGACTGTGCTAAAGGGAGGACTGCTAATGGAAGGACTGGGCTAATGGAAGGACTGGGCTAATGGGAGGACTGTGCTGAAGGGAGGACTGCTAATGGGAGGACTGTGCTAATGGGAGGACTGTGCTAATGGGAGGACTGTGCTAATGGGAGGACTGCCAATACCAGGACTGGGAATACTGCTAATGGGAGGACTGGGCTAATGGGAGGACTGCGGTAATGGGAGGACTGGGCTAATAGGAGGACTGTGCTAATGGGGGGACTGCGCTAATAGGAGAAATGTGCTAATGGGAGGACTGCGTTAATGGGAGGACTGCCCTAATGGGGGGACTGCTAATGGGGGGACTGCGCTAATGGGAGGACTGTGCTAATGGGAGGAATGCGCTAATTGGAGGACTGCTAATGGGAGGACTGTGCTAATGGGGGGACTGCGCTAATGGGAGGACTGCGCTAATGGGAGGACTGTGCTAATGGGAGGACTGCGCTAATGGGACGATTGGCCGTACTGCTAATGGGGGGACGGGGCTAATGGGAGTACTGCGCTAATGGGAGGACTGTGCTAATGGGGGGATTGGCTAATGGGAGGACTGCGCTAATGGGAGGAATGCGCTAATGGGGAGACTGTGCTAATGGGGGGATTGGCTAATGGGAGGACTGTGCTAATGGGAGGACTGCGCTAATGGGAGGATTGGCCTTACTGCTAATGGGGGGACGGGGCTAATGGGGGGATTGGCTAACGGGAGGACTGCGCTAATGGGAGGAATGCGCTAATAGGAGGATTGGCATTACCGCTAATGGGCGGACGGGGCTAATGGGAGTACTGCGCTAATGGGAGGACTGTGCTAATGGGGGGACTGCTAATGGGAGGAATGTACTAATGGGAGGACTGTGCTAATGGGAGGACTGCGTTAATGGGAGGAATGTGCTAATGGGAGGACTCCTAATGGGAGGACTGCGCTAATGGGAGGACTGTGCTAATGGGAGGACTGTGCTAATGGGAGGACTGTGCTAATGGGAGGACTGCGTTAATGGGAGGAATGTGCTAATGGGAGGACTGTGCTAATGGGAGGACTGCGCTAATGGGAGGACTGCGCTAATGGGAGGACTTTGCTAATGGGAGGACTGCTAATGGGGGGACTGTGCTAATTCGAGGACTGCGCTAATGGGAGGACTGCGCTAATGGGAGGACTGTGCTAATGGGAGGACTGCTAATGGGGGGACTGTGCAAATGGGAGGAATGTGCTAATGGGAGGACTGCGCTAATGGGAGGACTGAGCTAATGGGGGGACTGCTAATGGGGGGACTGTGCTGATGGGAGGACTGTGCTAATGGGAGGACTGCGCTAATGGGAGGACTGTGCTAATGGGAGGGCTGTGCTAATGGGAGGACTGCGCTAATGGGAGGACTGCGCTAATGGGAGGACTGTGCTAATGGGAGGACTATGCTAATCGGAGGACTGTGCTAATGTGAGGACTGTGCTAATGGGAGGACTGTGCTAATTGGAGGGCTCCTAATGAGAGGACTGTGCCAATGGGAGTACTGCCCATGCTAGGTTTGGGAATACTGCTAATGGGAGGACTGCGCTAATGGGAGGACTGTGCTAATGGGAGGACTGCGCTAATGGGAGGACTGTGCTAATGGGAGGACTGCGCTAATGGGAGGACTGTGTTAATGGAAGAAATGTGCTAATGGGAAGACTGGGCTAATGGGGGGACTGCTAATGGGAGGAATGTACTAATGGGAGGACTGTGCTAATGGGAGGACTGTGCTAATGGAAGAAATGTGCTAATGGGAGGACTGGGCTAATGGGGGGACTGCTAATGGGAGGAATGTACTAATGGGAGGATTGTGCTAATGGGAGGACTGTGCTAATGGGAGGACTGCGCTAATGGGAGGACTGCGCTAATGGGAGGACTGTTCTAATGGGAGGACTGTGCTAATGGGAGGACTGCGCTAATGGGAGGATTGTGCTCATGAGAGGACTGTGCTAATGGGAGGACTGTGCTAATTGGAGGGCTCCTAATGAGAGGACTGTGCTAATGGGAGGACTGTGCCAATGGGAGTACTGTGCTAATTGGAGGGCTCCTAATGAGAGGACTGTGCCAATGGGAGTACTGCCCATGCTAGGTTTGGGAATACTGCTAATGGGAGGAGTGCGCTAATGGGAGGACTGTGCTAATGGGAGGACTGCGCTAATGGGAGGACTGTGCTAATGGGAGGACTGCGCTAATGGGAGGACTGTGTTAATGGGAGGACTGTGTTAATGGAAGGACTGGGCTAATGGGAGGATTGTGTTAATGGAAGGACTGTGCTAATGGGAGGACTGCGTTAATGGGAGGACTGTGTTAATGGGAGGACTGTGTTAATGGAAGGACTGGGCTAATGGGAGGACTGCGTTAATGGGAGGACTGCGTTAATGGGAGGACTGTGTTAATGGGAGGACTGTGTTAATGGAAGGACTGTGCTAATGGGAGGACTGCGTTAATGGGAGGACTGTGTTAATGGGAGGACTGTGTTAATGGAAGGACTGGGCTAATGGGAGGACTGCGTTAATGGGAGGAATGTGCTAATGGGAGGACTGTGCTAATGGGAGGACTGCGCTAATGGGGGGACTGCGCTAATGGGAGGACTTTGCTAATGGGAGGACTGCTAATGGGGGGACTGTGCTAATTCGAGGACTGCGCTAATGGGAGGACTGCGCTAATGGGAGGACTGTGCTAATGGGAGGACTGCTAATGGGGGGACTGTGCAAATGGGAGGAATGTGCTAATGGGAGGACTGCGCTAATGGGAGGACTGAGCTAATGGGGGGACTGCTAATGGGGGGACTGTGCTGATGGGAGGACTGTGCTAATGGGAGGACTGCGCTAATGGGAGGACTGTGCTAATGGGAGGGCTGTGCTAATGGGAGGACTGCGCTAATGGGAGGACTGCGCTAATGGGAGGACTGTGCTAATGGGAGGACTATGCTAATCGGAGGACTGTGCTAATGTGAGGACTGTGCTAATGGGAGGACTGTGCTAATTGGAGGGCTCCTAATGAGAGGACTGTGCCAATGGGAGTACTGCCCATGCTAGGTTTGGGAATACTGCTAATGGGAGGACTGCGCTAATGGGAGGACTGTGCTAATGGGAGGACTGCGCTAATGGGAGGACTGTGCTAATGGGAGGACTGCGCTAATGGGAGGACTGTGTTAATGGAAGAAATGTGCTAATGGGAGGACTGGGCTAATGGGGGGACTGCTAATGGGAGGAATGTACTAATGGGAGGACTGTGCTAATGGAAGAAATGTGCTAATGGGAGGACTGGGCTAATGGGGGGACTGCTAATGGGAGGAATGTACTAATGGGAGGATTGTGCTAATGGGAGGACTGTGCTAATGGGAGGACTGCGCTAATGGGAGGACTGCGCTAATGGGAGGACTGTTCTAATGGGAGGACTGTGCTAATGGGAGGACTGCGCTAATGGGAGGATTGTGCTCATGAGAGGACTGTGCTAATGGGAGGACTGTGCTAATTGGAGGGCTCCTAATGAGAGGACTGTGCTAATGGGAGGACTGTGCCAATGGGAGTACTGTGCTAATTGGAGGGCTCCTAATGAGAGGACTGTGCCAATGGGAGTACTGCCCATGCTAGGTTTGGGAATACTGCTAATGGGAGGACTGCGCTAATGGGAGGACTGTGCTAATGGGAGGACTGCGCTAATTGGAGGGCTCCTAATGAGAGGACTGTGCCAATGGGAGTACTGCCCATGCTAGGTTTGGGAATACTGCTAATGGGAGGACTGCGCTAATGGGAGGACTGTGCTAATGGGAGGACTGCGCTAATGGGAGGACTGTGCTAATGGGAGGACTGCGCTAATGGGAGGACTGTGTTAATGGGAGGACTGTGTTAATGGAAGGACTGGGCTAATGGGAGGACTGTGTTAATGGAAGGACTGTGCTAATGGGAGGACTGCGTTAATGGGAGGACTGTGTTAATGGGAGGACTGTGTTAATGGAAGGACTGGGCTAATGGGAGGACTGCGTTAATGGGAGGACTGCGTTAATGGGAGGACTGTGTTAATGGGAGGACTGTGTTAATGGAAGGACTGTGCTAATGGGAGGACTGCGTTAATGGGAGGACTGTGTTAATGGGAGGACTGTGTTAATGGAAGGACTGGGCTAATGGGAGGACTGTGTTAATGGAAGGACTGAAAGCCCGCGAGCGGGTGGGAGACCAGTCTAGCAGTCAAAACCACAAAATTATTCAAGCAGTGTAAACTACTAAATTATTCAAGTAGTCTAAACTACAAAATTATTCACTCTTCGAATGTTGTTTAAGTCTTCAGAAGAAGCCACAAATGCCGACTGTCACAAAGATACCACCATCTTTCATTACCTGAAGTTGGTCAGTGAACGTGCAAGGTTATCACACGATCGCATAAGCTATGCTAATTGTTGTACTGATTAAATACTGGTTACCCAGTGTCGTATTGGATCACTGAGAACACATGGTTTCATTGTGGGATTTATGGTGACGAACTTGAATATTTGTGCTTTTGGAGGAAGTTTCATCGTGTCATTAGTCATTGCCTGTCAGGAAATAATAGAAACAGGATTAGAATGGGAGTTACATTAGGTCACAACCCCGAATAGGATTTTGAACAGCCTCCGGGCACACTCCGGGCACAGCCTTCCCTCCGCGTGAGCCGAGTGAGCGCCACGTAGCGGAGGCCTGTGGAGTAGACTACTCTCATCGACTCCGCGAGGGGCTCCATTTAGCTAATGGGCGCTTGTGCTGTTAGAACCTAGCTCCCTCTGCTGGCAGAGTGAGCAAATTGGTGCATCATATCTATGTTGGGCGATCGGGGGAATTCCAGTTTCAGTGTGCACTCTCAGTATATCTCTCGCACATAAACGGTTTAGAGGCTAACGGTGAGCACGTGGTCGCCGTATCGCTGGTGTTAATGGAAGTCACGACACGGATTACTATGAGGCTAGTCATTCACACAAAGGGAAAGTGACTCAATAGACCAAGGTCAAACTAATACCCATGCAACATTGCGAAGATTATTTCCGGACTGTTTTCTTTCTATGGCCCGCGTTTTCCCCCCAGATGGCGCTGCGGTTATCCGCCCACCTTATTTACATGTGATGTCCAACCGGATCTATTTATTTTACAATGTGAACGCATTATAAAGATATAGGCCTACACGTATACTGCAGTCGTACAATAAATGCTCCTTTACTGAGTCTTATATCTATCTTATATCGGAGCAGGTCATCTTGCGTTGGCCTAACTCTGCTGCCAAATTAAACAACCGTTCTAGATAAATACCAGTCGAGTGATAAAGAAAGTATCGTTTCGCGTAAAAACTCTTAGTTTTTGTGCTCGCTTGCGAGTCGTCTGAATGAAAAATTCCCGATGTTTGGATGCTGTGTGGGCGGAGGGCGGCAGAGGGCGGGGGTGGCCTTCGCGTAGGTGGGCTGGCGGGTATCGGCGGGCACGGGAGCTCGACATTATACTACACGACGACCGTATATAAGGGGGGTGGGGGCTGGGTGAGTGCGCGTGTGGGGGTGCGTGCGGGTCCGGGATGCGGAGGGGCAAAGCGGGGGGGGGGTCAGCAACTCGAGTTCTGTTTGGCTCTGAGGAGGGTACGTGGAGGTGACTGTGCATCAGTCTTATAACCATCGGGTCACAGGTCCGTCGACGTACGAGGAAAGGTTTTGTCACATGGAACGGAAAACTATCCTTCGCCGACGGTGGTTAAGTATGGGTGTTACGTCACCTGAAATGGTTTCCGGGCTGGGGTGGTTGTGCTATCTTTAGACGAATCGCTCATAACCATGTTGCCGGGGAAGGCTTATATACAGGAGGTTGAGATGGTCTCGGTCAGATTGACTACAGTTTCTCCTGGAACAACATTGACTTCACCTCATGAGGATATCATTGTAATTGATCGATCACAAGTCAGCGAACCAGTATATAAGAACGACATTGAATCAGAATCAAAGCCACAATAACCCGACTAACAAGTTCACACCCAGCATCAAGCAGGAAGCATAAGGCCAGACGACATAAACACGATGAAAAGACTGTCGTTGTTAGCGAGTAAGTGTACATGTGGCTTCACCTCGACCAACGTGGACGTTGTGTAAACAAGACTTGGAGTTCATAAATACTTTGATACAACTGGAGTGGGAGAGTCGCTTTCGTAGCTTGGGTTTTGTTTGAAGGGCGCGTATTTAACACTTTGTTACATACGGCGCTATGGTGTTACGGGCACCGCGCTCCACAAGGGTGGTGGTTATCACCGTAGCTCTACAATGGTGGGGGTTAGGAGTTCTTGCTAACTAACGTGTTGTAACCGTGTACTACGGATCTACAGCCACTCGTCCGGTTCCGCAATAAGACAATCCGGATTTACAGTAATTCATCGAATTTACAGTAATTCGTCTTGATTAATCACTATGGGTCCGGATACTACGTAAGGCTTACTGCCGTCGTCCCTTTCACTTGCTTCTTTACCGTCTGGTCGTGGCCCGTACGTCATGATGATGTCAATATTTCACAAGGTAACCCAGTGATTTTTATTCTTTTTGCAGTAGGCTTGTACGCCTTCGTCCTCATCATAGTAATGCCCACAGCGACCGAAAGTAGACACAAAATTCGCCACGCGAAGGATCGGAGCGCTGTTAAGAATTTTATCGACAGGCTGAATCCGAAGAAGAAATTGAATTGGTTGAAACGTAACTGCGACTGTGATGAGGAGTGCGAGAAGCTGTCCGTGTTGTCGCTGTGTGGCGGAGAACAGCCCCAGCCAGCGACTCTGGACGAGCGCTTGACGAGAGTGAACGGATCTCTGAGAGGTGTGGGGTCGGCCATTGACACCTTCCTTGAGGAAATGGTAAGCTAATTCTTCATGTATATGTATACCACTAAGCAAGCACAGATGTGGCACAACTGTAACGTCTGCAAAGAACATAGATGATTTGTGACAGCCAGCTCATTTTATATTAAAGGTGTATTATACATATGTTTTTGAATCTGGTCGGTATTTAAGTACCTACAGGCCGAATCAGTGGAATGGGGGGGGGGGGGGCGATGTGCATTCGTTTTATTCTGGATCCGCCCATAATGATCCACGTGTATGTGTGGAATTGAACTATAAAAAATATTATCCCTAAAATGAGATAAATAATTATACTTGTGGGAATCTACGGATCCACATATCGTCTGACTCGTTCACAAGTCGCATACAAGTATATATATATCCGTCCAGGCGGAAGTGTGCATTGAATCAATGTATG
This sequence comes from Arenicola marina, assembly GCA_964019135.1. Lineage (NCBI taxonomy): Eukaryota > Metazoa > Annelida > Polychaeta > Arenicolidae > Arenicola > Arenicola marina. The sequence continues at coordinate 8,769,761 of OZ025262.1, forward strand.
TCTCCCTACGTCACATCCCGTCACGCCGCATTGTTCCCGTCTTTCTGCAGCCGATCCACGGCCGTCCGCCAAAGAAGGACCAGAAGAAACTGGCGAAGAAACTGCACAAGATCGCATCTTTTTACGACATTCCGACCTGCAACAGGAAATGCATGAACAGAATGGCAAAAAAGGTAAGCTTACCAGGAACATGTTTACGTGTGAGTGGACACTATTAGGAGGAGAGTACATCATGGGGACGTATGTCAACTTTAAACCGTAGCGAATATATATCTGTACTTTCATGCATAAGTAGATATGTCATTGCATTTGACCAATTGTAATTTCATACTTTCCTTATCGCCTTACTTATATAGTGAGTTATAAGGCTTTCCCTGTCGTCAGAGGTTACTATTTTCCCTATCTCGTTATATTGATATGTGTTTTCCCATATCGCTACTGTTATATTGATCGTGTTGATATGTGTTTTCCCATATCGCTACTGTTATATTTATCGTGTTGATATGTGTTTTCCCATATTGGTATTATTATATTTATCGTGTTGATATGTGTTTCCCCATATTGGTATTATTATGTTTATCGTGTTGTGTTTTCGTTGCGGCACCAGGGCGGGCTGAGGCTGATGAAGGACCAGCTGTATGAGTATGCCGCCTACCTGGACGATGCCGTGAGCAGGGAACGCTCCCACTCAGGGGAGGTCAACGCCCACAGCCTCGACATGTTCGAACACATCCGAAACGCCATCAACTTCATCCTCTGCGACCTCAAGTCGGCGTCCGAATGCAAGTTCAACAAGGAAGGCCTGTGCAAGGTCACTGCCACCAAGGGTCCACAAGAAAAAGAGGTCATGGTTAAGGGCACGTTTAAGAAGATCGCCAGTTGTCTCGGATTGAAGTGGCGACATCAGCGAGACTATGTACTCTTGTCCGAGATCCGAGGATTCCTGTCTGAGATCGAACGTGTCATTGAGAAAGTCCAGGGGAAGCATCAGGAGAAGGTCAAGGCCAAACTGAATTGAGGGGAGAGAGACACACAGACGAACTATTCGAGAGAACTTGCTCCAGATAATTATTCCAGATCTTCCATGATATGTGAGGTCCTCAACGTGCAGCCTCAACTTGCGCATTCCTTGAAGGACTTTTGACTTCTGTTGTCAGAAAGTGGGTTATGCTTGTTCGTAATAGAACAACTGGTATACATATATAATCACAGTAGGGATGATCTTTGTTATGAAGATTGATTGCATTTGAGGTGATTATTCTCGTTCAAGAGTTGTTGATATACTTACCGAGGTGACTTTGTTTACGACTGAGTAGTTAGCGGCGATGTTGAGTTCTAAACTGTAAATATGTCAGCGTTCATATTTATTTCGAAGTGATACTGTCTCTTGTACATTTTTATGTAAGTATTTATTCTGTTATTTATGGGTGAACACTCCAGATTCACTCAGATTTGTAATAAGTTGTTAATCTCGTCATTTTTTATAGTCATATTTATTGATAATTTTACCTGTTACTTCTCAAGTGATATTTATTTTTTTATGGATACTTTAAAACCGCCGATGTCTATGTACTGTGTTCACGTACCACTTTGTATGTCACATGTTATGCAAAGCAAGCAAGGAATTAGCCCCGCCGAAAGGAATTATGGGTATTCATGGTGATGTTTGCGAAACATGCTTTATAAGCTCAATGTTACGTCCGCCAATTCTGCCAAATATGAAGCCAAACTCTTTTTTTTTATATTACAATGAATATAATATGTGCCCTGTAGTCGCCTGAACCATTGTACTGCCAAGAAACTTAGATGATATATGACGTTCTAAAACAATCAACTCAGGAATTTGAATTTAATGAGTGAGTGAAAAGATGCTACCATTGTTGTCGCTTTTGAAGTGTTAATGCGTATCGTAATGATTATCGAGGGTGACTGTCGATGTGTTATTTTTGTTTACGACAGTGACACTGTTGACTGTTGAATTGTTGCTATTGGGTACCTCGTAGTTGATCATTCTGTTTGCTCGGCGTGCTCAATCGCAGATAGAGATAGGCTTCTCACATACGGTGTGTTATTGGTGGTGTTACTCCAGGATTGGCAGCTTTTCCACTCCCACACCACAGCGTTTACAAGTGGATGAATGAATGATTGAGTCGGTGTGTAAGGCCACCCTTGTGATATCATGGATAAATGAGCCGTGTTGGCTTCATGAAATTTCACGGAATGCGCGAAAAGTACAACAAGAGTTCAGTTTGAATATTTTTGATAATAAATCTCCTTGAATGTACTTGAAGCTTTATGTCTTCCTTCTGAAGTGACTGACTGTCTCAGTCACATTATCCTAATAACTCTACTTGTTGTTTCTAGGGTCACATTACACATTACCAAAAACACTCTCTTTGTACACCAGTCACATTACCACAGGAACATGATCTTGTACACCAGTCCCATCACCATAGGAACATGATCTTGTCACCTTACCACAAAAACTCTCCTTGTTGTTCGTCACATTACCATATGAACTCTCTTTGTGCTCCAGTCACATTAGTCCCTCCGCCCTCTCTCCGCCGAGGAGCAGTGGCTGCGGTCTGCCAATAGGAACAGGCTGGTCCCCCTCCCTCCCCCGCCCCCTCGGCCGAGGAGCAATGGATGCTGTCTGCTTACTGGAATAGGCTGGTCCCCCTTCCACCCCCGCCCCCCGCTCCCTCGGCCGAGGAGCATTGGCTGCGGTCTGCTGATAGGAATAGGCTGGCCCCCCTCCCACCCCCGCCCCCCTCGCTCCCCGCTCCCTCGGCCGAGGAGCAGTGGCTGCGGTCTGCTGATAGGAATAGGCTGGCCCCTCCCACCCCCGCCCCCCTCCCTCCCCGCCCCCCTCGGCCGAGGAGCAGTGGCTGCGGTCTGCTAATAGGAATAGGCTGGTCCCCCTCCCACTCCCGCCCCCCTCGCTCCCCGCCCCCTCGGCCGAGGAGCAGTAGCTCCGGTCTGCCAATAGGAACAGGCTGGTCCCCCTCCCTCCCCGCCCCCCTCGGCCGAGGAGCATTGGCTGCGGTCTGCTGATAGGAATACGCTGTTCCCCCTCCCTCCTTCGCCCCCATCCCTTCCCGCCCCCCTCGGCCGAGGAGCATTGGCTGCGATGTGCTGCAAGAACGCAAGCTAAGCTGCAATCAAACCGAAACAAAAAGCCGCGGAATTTCCGACTAAAAGTCGCATGTTCTCGGGAGTAGTTGGTACCATTTGCCCCAGCAAACACGGCTGGTGATTCGACTCACATCATGGACGCCATACACCAAACCGTCCCACGTACACGCCACACACACATTAAGCTGACATTGCACTTAGCCTATTTATCTTGACGACCACTTAGGCCGGGGAAACCTTCTTGCGTAGGTGTGCGGAGCGTTGGTCAACACAGTATTTATGAGTCCGTATAACGCGCAGCTATTGGATTGTTTAAAGACATTTACATATTCAAAACTTAAATACGAATCGTCTAAGGCCTTATGCCATGATGTACTACACCCGGTACTACTATCTCGGGTTTGAACTTCCTTCGCCTCGCAGGCACCTCCGTTTCGTTTCTTCTTTCTTTCTTCCTCATTGTAGTCATGCGTATGTCCATTTGTGTCATGTATCTACTCTGTATGCACTTACACAAGCATTACTCAGCATGCATTTGAAACCGACCGAACAGGTATTTCCAGTTTTCCCCGGCTTTTATTTTAGGCTAATCCTCCACATGCACGTACAAGTCCTGGTTGCCATGGTACCCCAAACTTCCCAACACCCCAAGCATCGTACCACTCCCGACAAGGCTAAACCACCCCACACTTTGCACCACGCCTTTCTTAGCTAAACCACCTCACACTTTGCACCATGCCTTTCTTAGCTAAACCGCGCCAAACTTCGTACCGCCCCAAACCTCGTACCACGCCCGACTGGGCGCAACCGCCCCACACACCCGCACCACCCCCTACTTGTGTCGCTGCATGGTTACTACCTAGCACATTATACTTATAGAATCCAAATGGATTACTAGTTTTCCTACAGTACCTGAAGTCTTGTTGTTGACCGATAGTTGGACACGATATCTGAGAGTTATTGACCGAGAATTACATTCGGCATCTGAGAGTTAAAAGTTGGGGACCGAGAGTTAGACTCGGTGTCAGAGAGTAAGGCCAGTCGGTAGCCGAGACTTAGACTCGGTGTCCGAGGGTTAGTTTATGATTGAGCGTTAGACTAGGTGTCTGAGAGTTAGTTTATGATCGAGAGTTAGACTCGGTATCAGAGAGTAAGGCCAGACGCTAGCCGAGAGTTAGACTCGGTGTCCGAGAGTATAGCCAGTCGGTAGCCGAGAGTTAGACTCGGTGTCCGAGAGTAAGGCCAGACGTTAGTCGAGAGTTAGACTCGGTGTCCGGAGTATAGCCAGTCGGTAGCCGAGAGTTACTCAGTGTCCGAGAGTAAGCCCAGTCGGTAGCCGAGAGTTAGACTCGGTGTCCGAGAGTAAGGCAAGTCGGTAGCCGAGAGTTAGACTTAGTGTCCGAGAGTAAGGCAAGTCGGTAGCCGAGAGTTAGACTCGGTGTCCGAGAGTTAGTTTATGATCGAGAGTTAAACTCGGTGTCCGAGAGTAAAACCAGACGGTACCCGAGCGTTAGAATCGGTGTCCGAGAGTTAGACTCGGTGTCCGAGAGTTAGACTCGGTGTCCGAGAGTTAGGCCAGACGGTAGCCGAGAGTTAGACTCGGTGTCCGAGAGTGAGGCCAGTCGGTAGCCGCGAGTTAGACTGGGTGTCCGAGAGTAAGGCCAGTCGGTAGCCAAGAGTTAGACTCGGTGTCCCACAATTAGACTCGGTGTCCTAGAGTTAGATTGGTGTCCGAGAGTCAGGCCAGTCGGTAGCCGAGAGTTAGACTCGGTGTCCGAGAGTAAGGCCAGTCCGTAGCCCAGTTAGACTCAGTGTCCGATGGTAAGGCCAGACGGTAGTCGAGAGTTAGACTTGGTGTCCGAGAGTAAGGCCAGTCGGTAGTCGAGAGTTAGACTCGGTGCTCGAGACTTAGTTTATGATCGAGAGTTAGACTCTGCGTCTGAGAGTTAGTTTATGATCGAGAGTTAGACTCGGTGTCCGAGAGAAAGGCCAGACGGTAGCCGAGAATTAGACTCGGTGTCCGAGAGTAAGGCCAGACGGTAGCCGAGAGTTAGACTCGGTGTCCGAGAGTGAGGCCAGTCGGTAGACGAGAGTTAGACTGGGTGTCCGAGAGTAAGGCCAGGCGGACACCGAGAGTTAGACTCGGTGTCCGAGAGTAAGACCAGACAGTAGCCGAGAGTTAGACTCGGTGTCCCAGGGTTAGATTGGTGTCCGAGAATCAGCCCAGTCGGTAGCCGAGAGTTAGACTTGGTGTCCGATAGTAAGGCCAGTCGGTAGCCGTGAGTTAGACTGGGTGTCCGAGAGTAAGGCCAAACAGTGGCCGAGAGTTAGACTCGGTGTTCGAGAGTAAGGCCAGTCGGTAGCCGAGAGTTAGACTCGGTGTCCGAGAGTAAGCCCAGACAGTAGCCGAGAGTTAGACTCGGTGCCCGAGAGTAAGGCCAGACAGTAGCCGAGAGTTGGACTTGGTGTCCGAGAGGTAGACTCGGTGTCCGAAAGTAAGGCCAGACGGTGGCCGATAGTTAGACTCTGTGTCCGAGAGTAAGGCCAGTCGGTAGCCGAGAGTTAGACTCGGTGTCCGTGAGTAAGCCCAGACAGTAGCCGAGAGTTAGACTCGGTGTCCCAGGGTTAGATTGGTGTCCGAGAATCAGCCCAGTCGGTAGCCGAGAGTTAGACTTGGTGTCCGAGAGTAAGGCCAAACAGTGGCCGAGAGTTAGACTCGGTGTTCGAGAGTAAGGCCAGTCGGTAGCCGAGAGTTAGACTCGGTGTCCGAGAGTAAGCCCAGACAGTAGCCGAGAGTTAGACTCGGTGTCCCAGGGTTAGATTGGTGTCCGAGAATCAGCCCAGTCGGTAGCCGAGAGTTAGACTTGGTGTCCGATAGTAAGGCCAGTCGGTAGCCGTGAGTTAGACTGGGTGTCCGAGAGTAAGGCCAAACAGTGGCCGAGAGTTAGACTCGGTGTTCGAGAGTAAGGCCAGTCGGTAGCCGAGAGTTAGACTCGGTGTCTGAAAGTAAGCCCAGACAGTAGCCGAGAGTTAGACTCGGTGCCCGAGAGTAAGGCCAGACAGTAGCCGAGAGTTGGACTCGGTGTCCGAGAGTTAGACTCGGTGTTCGAAAGTAAGGCCAGTCGGTAGCCGAGAGTCAGACTCGGTGTCCGAGAGTAAGGCCAGTCGGTAGCCGAGAGTTAGACTCGGTGTCCGATAATAAGGCCAGTCGGTAGCCGAGAGTTGGAGTCGGTGTCCGAGAGTTAGACTCGGTGTCCGAAAGTAAGGCCAGACGGTAGCCGAGAGTTAGACTCGGTGTCCGAGAGTAAGCCCAGACAGTAGCCGAAAGTTAGACTCGGTGTCCGAGAGTAAGGCCAGTCGGTAGCCGAGAGTTGGACTCGGTGTCCGAGAGTAAGGCCAGACGGTAGCCGAGAGTTAGACTCGGTGTCCGAGAGTAAGCCCAGACAGTAGCCGAAAGTTAGACTCGGTGTCCGAGAGTAAGGCCAGTCGGTAGCCGAGAGTTAGACTCGGTGTCCGAGAGTAAGCCCAGACAGTAGCCGAAAGTTAAACTCGGTGTCCGAGAGTAAGGCCAGTCGGTAGACGAGAGTTAGACTGGGTGTCCGAGAGTAAGGCCAGTCGGTTGCCGATAGTTAGACTCGGTGTCTGAGAGTAAGCCCAGACAGTAGCCGAGAGTTGGACTCGGTGTCCGAGAGTTAGACTCGGTGTCCGAGAGTTAGACTCGGTGTCCGAAAGTAAGGCCAGTCGGTAGCCGAGAGTCAGAATCGGTTTCCGAGAGTAAGGCCAGTCGGTAGCCGAGAGTTGGAGTCGGTGTCCGAGAGTTAGACTCGGTGTCCGAGAGTAAGGCCAGTCGGTAGCCGAGAGTTAGACTCGGTGTCCGAGAGTAAGGCCAGTCGGTAGCCGAGAGTTAGACTCGGTGTCCGAGAGTAAGGCCAGTCGGTAGCCGAGAGTTAGACTCGGTGTCCGAGAGTAAGGCCAGTCGGTAGCCGAGAGTTAGACTCGGTGTCCGAGAGTAAGGCCAGACAGTAGCCGAGAGTTGGACTCGGTGTCCGAGAGTTAGACTCGGTGTTCGAAAGTAAGGCCAGTCGGTAGCCGAGAGTTAGACTCGGTGTCCGAGAGTAAGGCCAGTCGGTAGCCGAGAGTTAGACTCGGTGTCCGAGAATAAGGCCAGTCGGTAGCCGAGAGTTAGACTCGGTGTCCGAGAGTAAGGCCAGTCGGTAGCCGAGAGTTAGACTCGGTGTCCGATAATAGGGCCAGACGGTAGCCGAGAGTTAGACAAGGTGTTCGAGAGTAAGGCCAGTCGGTAGCCGAGAATAAGACTCGCCAGACAGTAGCCGAGAGTTAGTCTCGGTGTCCGAGAGTAAGGGCAGACGGTAGTCGAGAGTTAGACTCGGCGTCCGAGAGTAAGGCCAGACAGTAGCCGAGAGTTGAACTTGGTGCCCGAGAGTTAGACTCGGTGTCAAAGAGTAAGGCCAGACGGTAGTCGAGTGTTAGACTCCTTGTCCGAGACCAAGGCCAGTCGGTAGCCGAGAGTTAGACTCGGTGTCCGAGAATAAGGCCAGTCGGTAGTCGAGAGTTAGACTCGGTGTCCGAGAGTAAGGCCAGACGGTAGCCGAGAGTTAGACTCGGTGTTCGAGAGTAAGGCCAGTCGGTAGCCGAGAATAAGACTCGGTGTCCGATAGTAAGGCCAGACAGTAGCCGAGAGTTAGTCTCGGCGTCCGAGAGTAAGGCCAGACAGTAGCCGAGAGTTGAACTTGGTGCCCGAGAGTTAGACTCGGTGTCAAAGAGTAAGGCCAGACGGTAGTCGAGAGTTAGACTCGTTGTCCGAGACCAAGGCCAGTCGGTAGCCGAGAGTTAGACTCGGTGTCCGAGAATAAGGCCAGTCGGTAGCCGAGAGTTAGACTCGGTGTCCGAGAGTAAGGCCAGTCGGTAGCCGAGAGTTAGACTCGGTGTCCGATAATAGGGCCAGACGGTAGCCGAGAGTTAGACAAGGTGTTCGAGAGTAAGGCCAGTCGGTAGCCGAGAATAAGACTCGCCAGACAGTAGCCGAGAGTTAGTCTCGGTGTCCGAGAGTAAGGGCAGACGGTAGTCGAGAGTTAGACTCGGCGTCCGAGAGTAAGGCCAGACAGTAGCCGAGAGTTGAACTTGGTGCCCGAGAGTTAGACTCGGTGTCAAAGAGTAAGGCCAGACGGTAGTCGAGTGTTAGACTCCTTGTCCGAGACCAAGGCCAGTCGGTAGCCGAGAGTTAGACTCGGTGTCCGAGAATAAGGCCAGTCGGTAGTCGAGAGTTAGACTCGGTGTCCGAGAGTAAGGCCAGACGGTAGCCGAGAGTTAGACTCGGTGTTCGAGAGTAAGGCCAGTCGGTAGCCGAGAATAAGACTCGGTGTCCGATAGTAAGGCCAGACAGTAGCCGAGAGTTAGTCTCGGCGTCCGAGAGTAAGGCCAGACAGTAGCCGAGAGTTGAACTTGGTGCCCGAGAGTTAGACTCGGTGTCAAAGAGTAAGGCCAGACGGTAGTCGAGAGTTAGACTCGTTGTCCGAGACCAAGGCCAGTCGGTAGCCGAGAGTTAGACTCGGTGTCCGAGAGTAAGGCCATACAGTAGCCGAGAGTTAGACTCGGTGTCCGAGAGTAAGGCCAGTCGATAGCCAAGAGTTAGACTCGGTGTCAGAGAGTTAGTTTATAATCGAGAGTTAGACTAGGTGTCTGAGAGTTAGACTCGGTGTCTGAGAGTTAGACTCGGTGTCTGAGAGTTAGACTCGGTGTCAGAGACTTAGTTTATGATCCAGAGTTAGACTAGGTGTCTGATAGTTAGTTTATGATCGAGAGTTAGACTCGGTGTCCGAGAGTAAGGCCATACAGTAGCCGAGAGTTGGACTCGGTGTCCGAGAGTTAGAATCGGTGTTCGAAAGTAAGGCCAGTCGGTAGCCGAGAGTTAGACTCGGTGTCCGAGAGTAAGGCCAGTCGGTAGCCGAGAGTTAGACTCGGTGTCCGAGAATAAGGCCAGTCGGTAGCCGAGAGTTAGACTCGTTGTCTAGGAGTTAGTTTATGATCAAGAGTTAGACTCGGTGTCTGGGAGTTAGGCCAGACGGTAGTCGAGAGTTACACTCGGTGTCTGAGAGTAAGGCCAGTCGGTAGCCGAGAGTTGAATTTGGTGCCCGAGAGTTAGACTCGGTGTCCGAGAGTAAGGCCAGACGGTAGCCGAGTTTTAGACTCGGTGTCCGAGAGTAAGGCCAGACGGTAGTCGAGAGTTAGACTCGCTGTCCGAGACCAAGGCCAGTCGGTAGCCGAGAGTTGGACTCGGTGTCCGAGAGTTAGACTCGGTGTTCGAAAGTAAGGCCAGTCGGTAGCCGAGAGTCAGACTCGGTGTCCGAGAGTAAGGCCAGTCGGTAGCCGAGAGTTAGACTCGGTGTCCGATAATAAGGCCAGTCGGTAGCCGAGAGTTGGAGTCGGTGTCCGAGAGTTAGACTCGGTGTCCGAAAGTAAGGCCAGACGGTAGCCGAGAGTTAGACTCGGTGTCCGAGAGTAAGCCCAGACAGTAGCCGAAAGTTAGACTCGGTGTCCGAGAGTAAGGCCAGTCGGTAGCCGAGAGTTGGACTCGGTGTCCGAGAGTAAGGCCAGACGGTAGCCGAGAGTTAGACTCGGTGTCCGAGAGTAAGCCCAGACAGTAGCCGAAAGTTAGACTCGGTGTCCGAGAGTAAGGCCAGTCGGTAGCCGAGAGTTAGATTCGGTGTCCGAGAGTAAGCCCAGACAGTAGCCGAAAGTTAAACTCGGTGTCCGAGAGTAAGGCCAGTCGGTAGCCGAGAGTTAGACTCGGTGTCCGAGAGTAAGCCCAGACAGTAGCCGAAAGTTAAACTCGGTGTCCGAGAGTAAGGCCAGTCGGTAGACGAGAGTTAGACTGGGTGTCCGAGAGTAAGGCCAGTCGGTTGCCGATAGTTAGACTCGGTGTCTGAGAGTAAGCCCAGACAGTAGCCGAGAGTTGGACTCGGTGTCCGAGAGTTAGACTCGGTGTCCGAGAGTTAGACTCGGTGTCCGAAAGTAAGGCCAGTCGGTAGCCGAGAGTCAGAATCGGTTTCCGAGAGTAAGGCCAGTCGGTAGCCGAGAGTTGGAGTCGGTGTCCGAGAGTTAGACTCGGTGTCCGAGAGTAAGGCCAGTCGGTAGCCGAGAGTTAGACTCGGTGTCCGAGAGTAAGGCCAGTCGGTAGCCGAGAGTTAGACTCGGTGTCCGAGAGTAAGGCCAGTCGGTAGCCGAGAGTTAGACTCGGTGTCCGAGAGTAAGGCCAGTCGGTAGCCGAGAGTTAGACTCGGTGTCCGAGAGTAAGGCCAGACAGTAGCCGAGAGTTAGACTCGGTGTCCGAGAGTAAGGCCAGACAGTAGCCGAGAGTTGGACTCGGTGTCCGAGAGTTAGACTCGGTGTTCGAAAGTAAGGCCAGTCGGTAGCCGAGAGTTAGACTCGGTGTCCGAGAGTAAGGCCAGTCGGTAGCCGAGAGTTAGACTCGGTGTCCGAGAATAAGGCCAGTCGGTAGCCGAGAGTTAGACTCGTTGTCTAGGAGTTAGTTTATGATCAAGAGTTAGACTCGGTGTCTGGGAGTTAGGCCAGACGGTAGTCGAGAGTTACACTCGGTGTCTGAGAGTAAGGCCAGTCGGTAGCCGAGAGTTGAATTTGGTGCCCGAGAGTTAGACTCGGTGTCCGAGAGTAAGGCCAGACGGTAGTCGAGAGTTAGACTCGGTGTCCGAGACCAAGGCCAGTCGGTAGCCGAGAGTTGGACTCGGTGTCCGAGAGTTAGACTCGGTGTTCGAAAGTAAGGCCAGTCGGTAGCCGAGAGTCAGACTCGGTGTTCGAGAGTAAGGCCAGTCGGTAGCCGAGAGTTAGACTCGGTGTCCGATAATAAGGCCAGTCGGTAGCCGAGAGTTGGAGTCGGTGTCCGAGAGTTAGACTCGGTGTCCGAAAGTAAGGCCAGACGGTAGCCGAGAGTTAGACTCGGTGTCCGAGAGTAAGCCCAGACAGTAGCCGAAAGTTAGACTCGGTGTCCGAGAGTAAGGCCAGTCGGTAGCCGAGAGTTGGACTCGGTGTCCGAGAGTAAGGCCAGACGGTAGCCGAGAGTTAGACTCGGTGTCCGAGAGTAAGCCCAGACAGTAGCCGAAAGTTAGACTCGGTGTCCGAGAGTAAGGCCAGTCGGTAGCCGAGAGTTAGACTCGGTGTCCGAGAGTAAGCCCAGACAGTAGCCGAAAGTTAAACTCGGTGTCCGAGAGTAAGGCCAGTCGGTAGACGAGAGTTAGACTGGGTGTCCGAGAGTAAGGCCAGTCGGTTGCCGATAGTTAGACTCGGTGTCTGAGAGTAAGCCCAGACAGTAGCCGAGAGTTGGACTCGGTGTCCGAGAGTTAGACTCGGTGTCCGAGAGTTAGACTCGGTGTCCGAAAGTAAGGCCAGTCGGTAGCCGAGAGTCAGAATCGGTTTCCGAGAGTAAGGCCAGTCGGTAGCCGAGAGTTGGAGTCGGTGTCCGAGAGTTAGACTCGGTGTCCGAGAGTAAGGCCAGTCGGTAGCCGAGAGTTAGACTCGGTGTCCGAGAGTAAGGCCAGTCGGTAGCCGAGAGTTAGACTCGGTGTCCGAGAGTAAGGCCAGTCGGTAGCCGAGAGTTAGACTCGGTGTCCGAGAGTAAGGCCAGTCGGTAGCCGAGAGTTAGACTCGGTGTCCGAGAGTAAGGCCAGACAGTAGCCGAGAGTTGGACTCGGTGTCCGAGAGTTAGACTCGGTGTTCGAAAGTAAGGCCAGTCGGTAGCCGAGAGTTAGACTCGGTGTCCGAGAGTAAGGCCAGTCGGTAGCCGAGAGTTAGACTCGGTGTCCGAGAATAAGGCCAGTCGGTAGCCGAGAGTTAGACTCGGTGTCCGAGAGTAAGGCCAGTCGGTAGCCGAGAGTTAGACTCGGTGTCCGATAATAGGGCCAGACGGTAGCCGAGAGTTAGACAAGGTGTTCGAGAGTAAGGCCAGTCGGTAGCCGAGAATAAGACTCGCCAGACAGTAGCCGAGAGTTAGTCTCGGTGTCCGAGAGTAAGGGCAGACGGTAGTCGAGAGTTAGACTCGGCGTCCGAGAGTAAGGCCAGACAGTAGCCGAGAGTTGAACTTGGTGCCCGAGAGTTAGACTCGGTGTCAAAGAGTAAGGCCAGACGGTAGTCGAGTGTTAGACTCCTTGTCCGAGACCAAGGCCAGTCGGTAGCCGAGAGTTAGACTCGGTGTCCGAGAATAAGGCCAGTCGGTAGTCGAGAGTTAGACTCGGTGTCCGAGAGTAAGGCCAGACGGTAGCCGAGAGTTAGACTCGGTGTTCGAGAGTAAGGCCAGTCGGTAGCCGAGAATAAGACTCGGTGTCCGATAGTAAGGCCAGACAGTAGCCGAGAGTTAGTCTCGGCGTCCGAGAGTAAGGCCAGACAGTAGCCGAGAGTTGAACTTGGTGCCCGAGAGTTAGACTCGGTGTCAAAGAGTAAGGCCAGACGGTAGTCGAGAGTTAGACTCGTTGTCCGAGACCAAGGCCAGTCGGTAGCCGAGAGTTAGACTCGGTGTCCGAGAGTAAGGCCATACAGTAGCCGAGAGTTAGACTCGGTGTCCGAGAGTAAGGCCAGTCGGTAGCCAAGAGTTAGACTCGGTGTCAGAGAGTTAGTTTATAATCGAGAGTTAGACTAGGTGTCTGAGAGTTAGACTCGGTGTCTGAGAGTTAGACTCGGTGTCAGAGACTTAGTTTATGATCCAGAGTTAGACTAGGTGTCTGATAGTTAGTTTATGATCGAGAGTTAGACTCGGTATCAGAGAGTAAGGCCAGACGGTAGCCGAGAGTTAGACTCGGTATCCGAGAGTATAGCCAGTCGGTAGCCGAGAGTTAGACTCGTTGTCTAGGAGTTAGTTTATGATCAAGAGTTAGACTCGGTGTCTGGGAGTTAGGCCAGACGGTAGTCGAGAGTTACACTCGGTGTCTGAGAGTAAGGCCAGTCGGTAGCCGAGAGTTGAATTTGGTGCCCGAGAGTTAGACTCGGTGTCCGAGAGTAAGGCCAGACGGTAGCCGAGTTTTAGACTCGGTGTCCGAGAGTAAGGCCAGACGGTAGTCGAGAGTTAGACTCGGTGTCCGAGACCAAGGCCAGTCGGTAGCCGAGAGTTAGACTCGGTGTCCGAGAATAAGGCCAGTCGGTAGCCGAGAGTTAGACTCGGTGTCCGAGAGTTAGACTCGGTGTCCGAGAGTAAGGCCAGTCGGTAGCCGAGAGTTAGACTCGGTGTCCGAGAGTAAGGCCAGTCGGTAGCCGAGAGTTAGACTCGGTGTCAGAGAGTTAGTTTATGATCGAGAGTTAGACTAGGTGTCTGAGAGTTAGGCTCGGTGTCTGAGAGTTAGACTCGCGGTCAGAGAGTTAGTTTATGATCGAGAGTTAGACTAGGTGTCTGAGAGTTAGTTTATGATCAAGAGTTAGACTCGGTGTCTGGGAGTTAGGCCAGACGGTAGCCGAGAGTTAGACTCGTTGTCTAAGAGTTAGTTAATGATCAAGAGTTAGACTTGGTGTCCGAGAGTTAAACCAGACGGTAGCCGCGAGTTAAACTCGGTGTCAGAGAGTTAGACTCGGTGTCCAAGAGTCATCCCAGACGGTAGCCGCGAGTTAGACTCGGTGTCGGAGAGTTAGACTCGGTGTCCGAGAGTTAGACCAGACGGTAGCCGCGAGTTAGACTCGGTGTCCGAGAGTTAGACTCGGTGTCAGAGAGTTAGGCCAGACGGTAGTCGAGAGTTAGACTCGGTGTCTGAGAGTTAGTTTATGATCGAGAGTTAGACTCGGTGCCCGAGAGTTAAACCAGACGGTAGCCGCGAGTTAGACTCGGTGTCCGAGAGTTAGATTCGGTGTCAGAGAGTTAGGCCAGACGGTAGTCGAGAGTTAGACTAGGTGTCTGAGAGTAAGGCCAGTCGGTAGCCGAGAGTTAGACTCGGTGTCCGAGAGTTAGACCAGACGGTAGCCGCGAGTTAGACTCGGTGTCCGAGAGTTAGACCAGACGGTAGCCGCGAGTTAGACTCGGTGTCCGAGAGTTAGACTCGGTGTCTGAGAGTTAGGCCAGTCGGTAGTCGAGAGTTGACTCGGTGTCAGAGAATTAGGCTAGACGGTAGTCCAGGATACAGTCATTGCCATGCATGATCTCACACATTCGTGTTTTGTTGGTTGTTCAGTTTTAGTTCAGTTTGCAAATTGTTCATTGTCTGACACAAAGAATGATTCTTTTAATGCCACCATACGGCCGCTCTTTGTCTCTCAATATCCCTTTGTGTGGTTCAGTAGCATTAATTCTGTGAATGCACATAGTTTAATCGTGTATTGTACAACGGATTGGTAGGGCACGATCAACGTGCGTCATACATTCTATTACAAACGACTTGATGACGAGGCGTTTGTCGTACTCCGCACGTACCGCTGACCCAGGATGTAGGCCTATTTATCCCTTTTTCTTTACAAAATGTATCGACCCGATAGCGAACACCGCTTACAGGCATCCGGGATGGTCACAAGAAGTCCCTATATGGTTGTCCGTGGATTTATATCTTCCACTCCCACATTTTCCCGAACACAGTCACCGCGTCCCGTTTCTCCATTTGTGGCAGTTAACGGCCATAACGGATCGGCAACCCATGTGATGTTTGCCAACGACATCATAGCTCCGCCTTAGATAAGTCTGAGATCAAGGGTTATCGGCTATGAATGATAACATAGGCCCAACATGGCGAACAACACGCGAAATCCCGATAGTTTCTGGGTGGGAAACTGACGAGATATCGAGTCGGTTGGTCCACGGGCATTGGTCCTAACATAGGCGTCGCACGAAACCCTCTAATACATTAGATATTGGCCACACTCCGCTGACTTTAGCTAAATAAGGATATGCGACATTGTTATATGTTCGATAAGCTTCTTTCCAGTAGTAGTCAAAAGTTGAAGGTATATATGCTAAATGGCAATGTCACTGTAATTTCGTTTCGTTTCGTTTTGTTTTGTTTTCTTACACCAAGCCTGCAAGTAAATTTTAGGAATGGAATGTTGGTGTTTTAGGCCACTTTTGTGCACATACAGGCTAAATTGGGCCAAGGAACCTCCCGAGACGATGAAGGATGAAGGAATGAAACATGCCCCAGATTAGGTGCCCGAGCCCGGATTCGAACCCAGGACCTATTGATCTGCGGTCTAGTGCGCTAACCACTACACCAGGGAGGCCCCCAGTAAATTTTAGGAGGAACAGTGTTCCATGAACAGCTAAACATGGGGGCAGGCGGGTGGGGGCAAGGGGAGGGGGGGTCATGTTCCCAAACGTCGAAGAATAGATTTCTTTACTCACAGTTCAGCATTTCTCTTCAATCCGTTTCCGTTTTTCTCAGGGAAGATATTTCTGTATTATAGCAGTGTGCTACACTAATCCGAGTATTTGACTGATCGGTCCACTGATAGCCCCCCCCCCCCCTCCCACCTCCCCTGATCCCCCCTGGATCCGCGACAGCGTGGTATGCAATGGCGGATCGAGGATTTTGGAAAGGGGGGGGCGGGGTTGCGAGCGGGGTGAAGGGGGCGCTCTAAAAAAAATTGCGACCGAGTAGGGGCTAAAAATGGCCGCGGGTGTCCATCATTTTTTTTACAACAGAGGGTGGGGGGGGGGCGGGGGGGGGGCGCGGGGGAAAAAAATTCGACTTTAATAGTCCTTAACATCCCCTCTTGCGTCTGCAATCTTGATCTCTCCTTCTAATGTATTTCGTTGGAAAGCTCGAATTTTACAGGGAATGCTCAAGTTCCCAAGTTGGTTGGTTATTCAGGACGCTTCAACCACTTTTGGTCATATCGGTTCAGTGGGAGAAGGAAGGGAGAGTGGAGCCATGTCTCCGGGGGTAACCCCCTACTCTTTACGAAGAAAGACATGGGATCTTTATCCTGCGACCACACAGACATGGCCACAGCAGTGCTCGAACCATCGATCCACGCGCCGTTAAGCTCTCAGGTGACCAGAGCACTCAATGCGAGCGCTCTAGCCCACTGAGCTATCGCACCGGCCCCTCAAGTTCCCAAGAGGGTGTGTGTGTGGGGGGGGGGGGGGGGGGGGTTGCAACACCCCTAACCCCATTTTTAGAGTACGGCTTCGAAGAAAAGAAGGGCTGCCCTCATAGCTCAGTGGGTTAGAGCCCTTGCATTGAGCGCTCTGGCCATCTGAGACCTTAACGGCACGTGGATCGCTGGTTCGAGCCCCGCTGTGGCGATGTCTGTGTGTTCCATGGCCTTCTTCGCAAAGAGTACGGGGTTACCCCCGGGGCCATGGCTCCACTCTCCCGTCCTTCTCCCATTGAGGCGATATGACCAAAAGTGGTTAAAGTGTCCTGAATATACAACCAACCAACCCTTCCTTCTCTCATTGGCGCGATGTAAGTGCTAACGCCCACTGGACCCGTTTGCTGCGCGGCGACGGAACTGACCCGGCGCGGAAAAATAGGACGGTTGAGTTGCGCTTGGCTAACGCCCACTGCACGCGTCAGCGGTCCCGTCGAGGCTCCGCGGTGAGATAGGACATGTTCTATTTTTCGGTCGTCGGTCGGCGCGCCGTCGAAATTTCTGCAAATCAGAAAAAAGAATAGAATTCAGCGCGATGCCCACTCTCCAACATGGCGGCAAAGGCCTTTGTTTCGGACACAAGGACGCGCGAAAGTTGGAGACAGGTGGAGAAAAGTGGAGACATGATACAGGGCTCCCTCAACCAGATCCAGCAACGCCTGAAATTGCACTGGCGTCAATCTGAAGTAAACTTAAGTCCGAAACCTCTCATAGTTTGCAATTTTTAGCTCCTGTATGAGCCCGTGGTATTCTCCCAGTGCCAGTCTTCTTTGAACAGTGCGATGAATCCAGTACCTCTTCCTTTTGCGACGTCTTCCCGTTGCTAACGGCATGAGTGCGTCCTCATCAGAAGAATCTTTCATTTGTTTTTAAAATACCGCCAATATCTAAAAATAGCCTAAGCCGTTAATTCAGACAGCCGCCTCGTTCGCAAGCGACAGCTAGTCGACTATTTCTTGACCTAGATTTCGCCATTGCGCCTGCGCATTACAGCCTAATGCCGAACGCGGGATAGTCGAAAAGGGTTGACAATCGGTCTCATGGCGGAAATAACACCAATAACAAGCACCTTTAACCGCTGTGTGTCCTGACCCTCTTGTGCAAAATTCTGGATCGTCACTGAATTGTATTACAAAGAACATTTCACCCTGTGTCCTTTGGCTAGAGCCTCACTGTATCGGCTTGGTGACCGGAGGAGTACCAACGCCCCCCCAAACAAAAATCTAAACAGTAGAGATAAGGGTACTTTAAACGAGTGTACAGTTAGTTCGATCATGTGAACATTTAGCACGAAAACATGATAAATTGGCAAAATAAGCAATTACGTATGAACCATGCTATATTTTAATTCGTTTAAATGGATATCAACTTGCAAACGAAGTTACAGATTAAGTATACGCCACAAAGATGACGCGAACACCGCTTACTGCTCATTTCCCTCCGCCATATTGGACGACAATCGACCAGAGGAACCGTGGGTGGCGGCATGGTTCGTTCTGGTCGACTAGATGGTTGGACAAATCACCGTTCGGCAGCCAAATCGTCAACCATTAGTCGACTGACGGTCGCTTGCGAACGAGGCCATGGTCACTCACCGCGCGACCACCGCGTGCAGTGGGCTATAGCCATCGCGACCGAACCGCGCCGCCTCGGTTCCGTCGCCGCGTCAGTTCCGTCAACGCGCCGCGAACGCGTTCAGTGGGCGTCAGCACTAACATGGCCCACCGGCCGCAGGACGGACCGGAGGGCTGTAGTATTTCTGGTCCCAGGCCCTTCGCATCCAAGGCGAACACCTAGCTTCGCTGGGAACCAGCCTGCCTGTCCAAAACAGACCGCTGGTAACAGGTATCTTCCATTTTAGAAAGGGCCGGAATTCCGGCCTTTTTCCTTAGTCGCCAAATTTAAAAAACATACGTTTGTACGTGCGTGCGCGTCTTCCCTCCTTTGCAATACTACATTTCAATAATGAACGTGTGTTTTAGATTTTTTCTAGCTGACCATTAAACACATGGAGTATTACCGAATTGTACTACTACAGGATGTCATGTCATTTTGTGGTAAAAGGATGAAATTTGGCTCACATGTTAGAAATTCCCGTCTAATCGAGTTTGGTTAAGTGTCGAGTCAGATTTGATCCCGGCGGCCATGTTTTTAAATGGTGGACAATGTCACCAATTATAAGCGATATCTTGGACTCACAATAAGAAGGATAAAACTGTTATTTTGATGTCTGTCCATAGGTTTTTGTGTAAGCAAAGGTTAAATAAGTCCTCACTGGATATTCAAGAACAACGCATCAGCCATTTCCCTATATAGGGACCCTGCACCTCTTAGTTTTTAAGATATTGAGCATGTTTGCTGGCCTTTGTCCGCCATCGTGGACCTAGAGGATGCGTTGCAACTAGATACGCACAAATATCTTCTGTTTAATTCAGCGACCCCGAAAACCTATGCATAAACATAAAATATTGGTTCGATCGTCGATTTGCGAGATATTGAGCTTTTTTGGGTAGTTTTGCCCGTCCAAAGCCGCCAGGGGTAAAGTCGACTTGACATTAGCTAAATTTAAATACAAGGATATTAAGGACAAGTGTGCTAACTTTCATGCTTTTACCACCAAATGCACAACTCGACCTAATTTGTCGTTTAGCCGCTGAACTATCACGGAATATAGGGAATGTTTCCGTTTCGTCAACACAATTATAACCAGTAATGACGACGAGGACGACATCAGCTTCGTATAATATTTGCTAAAATATCCTCCTCCCGGCAAACAAATTCAATCTCTCTCTATTCCTTATCTCTATGTTTCATATGCTATGTGAAATCCAAATTATTATCCAATTTACTTCACATTGTAATATGTTTTTAAATAATAGGACATATGTGCAACTCATGTAAACACAGGTATACAACAATTTTACGGTTAATTTTTTGAAGATATGAAAATTCTTTTTGGCTTGCCATAGCATCTGCACGACCACTGGCGCTCGACCAATCACGGAGGCTTAAAAGTTACTAGTTACCGGCCTAGTATACTGCGAGCAGCTCTAGGCCGGTTCCCAGCCTAACACCTAGCGCATCAGACCAAAGGGGTCTTCCCATTTGGCCCGAGGCGCTTGGTGTCTTTTATCCACCGGGCCTGGGCCGAGATGCCACACTCCACCCTTTCCCAAATCGACTGCGACCTCGCAGTGACCGACACGATCGACCAGCCGTCAAACATGACGCTGGCCATATCCTGTGGCTCCGGGTGGTTTCGACAACCCAGGTCCGTTTCCATCGGCACCAAATGTAGTATTTCTGGTCCCAGGCCCGATAGGACGCCTAAAGTTCCCCACCCGACCCGGCGGGATTCCAACCGGCGACCCTTCGCATCCAAGGCGAACACCAAGCGCATTAGACGAAAGGGAACTTCCCATTTGGCCCGAGACTCTTGGTGTGTTTTATCCACCGGGCCTGGGCCGAGATGCCACAGGGCCATGGATTACCGATCACGGCCTGTCGTCCGATAGCAGGGGGTGGTGACAAACATTTCTGGATTCCACAAAAATGTGATGAAGACGGCACATATCTTTCACAAATTCATGTCCAGGGTACATTTAGGCAGTTAGGCAACAGTTAGACAAAATAATTGAAGGCCCCACGCGCTATTTGCGAATTCATCAGCCAACCAATTATCCACCAAAACAAACCTTCCGCCACTCACCGCCATTTAAAAATTCGCTCGTTGCCGGACTCCTCAAAAACACGGTTGGCAGTGGCGGATCTAGGGGGGGGGGGGGGTTGCACCCCCCTCCTTGGGAACCAGAACGTACAAAATACATGTTAACATACATGTTAAAGTCTCAAGTCTTCAGAGAGCAACCCCCCCCCCACTTGGGAAACTGAACATACACTGTTAAAGTCGGGTTCTCGAAGCCCAAGGCCCCCCCCCCACCGGTCGCAAGTTTTTTCAGAGCTCACAACCCTCGGTTGGAAGTTTTCAGAGAGCAACTCCCCCCCCCCCCCCCCCACCCGATTGGCAAATTCCTAGATCCGCCCCTGGTTGGGCTATGTTACAGGGCTACCGAGCAACGGCGAAGCTTGTCGTTACTGGTCTCTATCGAAACCAGTGGGGGATCCCCTTCTAATTAATACATTGCTGGGGCGGGGGGGGCGGGGAGGGGGGGGGGTCCTCGGTGAGAAAAAAAGTTTTTCACCGCCAAAACCCGCTCGGTCGGGGCGTTTTACCGCAAAAATCCGCTCGGAAGTGGGTTTTTTTCGCACTCTTTGAATGCACATTTTCAAATTTTTCGGGTCGCAAGTTTTGAAATATCCGCTCTATAGGGTATCTTTTTCATTACAAATATCCGCTCCCTAAGGTATCAAGGCACCCGCGCGGAACCCCAACACCAGATTTGTATAATAGTGTTAGTAAGCAGGCTGATCTCCCGGGGGGGGGGGGGACTTAATGTAATGCTGGGTTGGTAGGGTGGGGGGGGGGGGTCCGTGGTAAAGCTCCTCCCACCTTTTTTTCGCCTCCAAAACCCGCTCGCAAGGGGCGTTTCATCTCGAAAAGCCGTTCGGAAAGGGTATTTTTTCCGTTGAATCCCTCTATGACACTGTCGCAGTTTATCTTTTTTCCCCGCAATGTTTTTCACGGCAAACCCGCTCTGAGCATCCCCCCGGGTAGCAAGTTATAAAATATCAATGGGCACCCACGGGACTGCGGCTTTATGTCACAGTTCTATGCAGACCCGCTCGGTTAACGTCAAGGGTTCATCTCGGCAAACCCGCTCGGTTTACTCTTTATTCATCGCAAACCCGCAGTTTCAAAGTCGCCCGCCTCACGGTCGCAAGTTTATATATATATATATATATATATATATATATATGATTCCAGCATTGGGCAGACCAAGCTTACAATTAGGCATTAGGCAGACCATCTCAATATATTCCACAAATGTCCATGATTATGTTTTTATGGTATTACTTTGCACCATTAGACTAGTTAATCTGTCTGTAACAAAGGACAAGGGAAATAGCACTTACAATATTTATATTTAACTAATATACATGATATCTGGTCTGCTTAAAAAATATAAGTGTTAGCTGGGCATTAGGCAGACCAGGCTGTTTACTTAAATCCCATCAATAGGCAGACCGAGTATATACGGATATTCCATCAATAGGCAGACCGAGTGTATACGGATATTCATCAATAGGCAGACCGAGTGTATATACGGGTATTCCAATTACAATGAGAATACGTATATAACCATCTTCATCACCAGAAGAATACGGTATACGTATTCCGAAGCATATGTAACATATCTCAATGTTTCATATTTGGAGGGTAGATGCAATCATTGCAAAATGCATAAAACGAAATATTTGATTTCTTGTATTTGATATATGGTTGTGCGAGCGTAATAGTTTAGGAGTCTTATAGGTCAGATTAAGAGACGTAAGTGATGCCATATAGAGCTGCATGAGGTAAATGGACCTTTTGGGCGATAATGGCAGCTCGTCGATAAAATGTGAATGAACCGATATTCAGGTGTAGGTATAATGGTCATTTTTATTCAATTGATAACTTAACTACAAGAAATACAATGGGTTTGCAATTTATCATATGATCAACTGTCTAAGCTGTCTAAGTTATAACATTTATGTAATCACACAATGGTGCATAGTTCCTACTTGATTTGATTCAATTGTGAAGTAGGACAATATGAAGCAAACCATTAATCGCCGTGAGGACAAATATCTTGCGGATAAAATTCTTAACAAACATGCTGTCTTTTAGAAACATATGTGTACAATCTATAGCTAATGCACTGAGCATGAAATTCATGAAATTATTTAATTATAGATAGGACCTAGGTTACCTAGGATGGTGATAGGGAGGGAGAGGGGTTGACCTAGGATGATGGTGAGAGAGAGGGGGTGACCGAGGATGGTGATAGTGAGGGAGAGGGGGTGACCTAGTATGATGATAGTGAGAGGGGGGTGACCTAGGCTGTGTGATAGTGAGGGAGAGGGGGTGACCTAGGATGGTGATAGTGAGGGAGAGGATGTGACCTAGGATGGTGATAGTGAGGAAAATGAGGTGACCTAGGAGGACGGTGAGGAAGAGGGGGTGACCTAGGATGACAGTGAGGGAGAGGAGGTGCCATAGGATGATGGTGAGCAAGAGGGGGTGACCTAGGATGGCGATAGTGAGGGAAAGGACGTGCCTAGGGTGATGGTGAGGGAGAGGGGGTGACCTAGGATGGTGATAGTGAGAGAGAGATGGTGCCATAGGATGATGGTGAGAGAGAGGGGGTGACACAGGATGGTGATAGTGAGGAAAATGAGGTGACCTAGGATGATGGTGAGGGAGAGGGGGTGACCTAGGATGATAGTGAGGGAGAGGGGGTGACCTAGGATGATAGTGAGGGAGAGGAGGTGCTATAGGATGACGGTGAGCGAGAGGGGGTGACCTAGGATGGTGATAGTGAGGGAAAGGAGGTGCCTAGGATGATGGTGAGGGAGAGGGGTGACCTAGGATGGGGATAGTGAGGGAGAGGGAGTGACCTAGGATGGTGATAGTGAGAAAAATGAGGTGACCTAGGACGATGGTGAAGGTGAGGGGTGACCTAAGGCGGTTATAGTGAGGGAGAGGTGACCTAGGATGGCGATAGTGAGAGGGAGGAGGTGCCTAGGATGATAATGAGGGAGTGGGGGTGACCTAGGATGGTGATAGTGAGGGAGAGGTGACCTAGGATGATGTTGAGGGAGAAGGGGTGACCTAGGATGGTGTGAGTGAGGGAGAGGTGACCTAGGATGATGTTGAGGGAGAAGGGGTGACCTAGGATGGTGTGAGTGAGGCAGAGGTGACCTAGGATGATAGTGAGAAAGAGGAGGTGCCATAAGATGATGTTGAGGGAGACGGGGTGACCTAGGATGGTGTGAGTGAGGGAGAGGTGACCTAAGATGATGGTGAGGGAGAGGAGGTGGCCAAGGATGACGTTGAGGGAGAAGGGGTGACCTAGGATGGTGATAGTGAGGGAAAGGAGGTGCCTAGGTTGATGGTGAGAGAGAGGGGGTGACCTAGGATGGTGATAGTGAGAAAAATGAAGTGACCTAGGACGATGGTGAAGGTGAGGGGGTGACCTAAGGTGGTTATATTGAGGGAGAGGTGACCTAGGATGGCGATAGTGAAAGGGATGAGGTGCCTAGGATGATGGTGAGGGAGTGGGGGTGACCTAGGATGATGTTGAGGGAGAAGGGGTGAGCTAGGATGGTGTGAGTGAGGAAAAGGTGACCTAGGATGATGTTGAGGGAGAAGGGGTGACCTAGGATGGTGTGAGTGAGGGAGAGGTGACCTAGGATGATAGTGAGGAAAATGAGATGCCCTAGGCTGATGGTGAGGGAGAGGGGGTGACCTAGGATAGTGATAGTGGGAGACATGAGGTGATCTAGGATTGTGATAGTGAGGGAAAGGAGGTGACATAGGATGATAGTGAGCTAGAGGAGGTGCCCTAGGATGATGGTGAGAGAGAGGGGGTGACCGGGGATGGTGATAGTAAGGGAGAGGTGACCTAGGATGATGGTGAGGGAGAGGGGGTGACCTAGAATGGTGATAGTGAGGGAAAGGAGGTACCTAGGATGATAGTGAGGGAGAGGAGGTGACCTAAGCTGATGGTGAGGGAGAGGGGGTGACCTAGGATGGTAATATTGAAGGAGAGGTGACCAAGGATGATGTTGATGGAGAAGGGGTGATCTAGGATGGTGATAGTGAGAGAGTGGAGGTGACTTGGGATGGTGATAGTGAGGGAGAGGAGACGACCTAGGATGAGGGTGAGGGAGATGGGTGGACCTAGGATGGTGATAGTGAGGGAGAGGTGACCTAGGGTGATAGTGAGGGAGAGGGGGTGACCTAGGATAGTGAGGGAGAGGTGACATAGGATGATGGTGTGGGAGAGGGGGTGACCTTGGATGTAAGTGAGCGAGATTGGGTGGCCTATGATGGAGATAGTGAGGAAAATGAGGTGACCTAGGATGATGGTGAGGGAGACGGAGTGACCTAGGGTGGTTATAGTGAGGGAGAGGAGGTGACCTAGGATGGTGATTGTGAGGAGGTGACCTAGGATGGTGATTGTGAGGTGACCTAGGATGATAGTGTGGGAGAGGAGGTGACCTAGGATGGTGACAGTGAGGGAGAGGAGGTGACCTAGGATGATTTTGAGGGAGACGGGGTGACATAGGATGGTGATAGTGAGGGAAAGGAGGTACCCTAAGATGATGGTGAGGGAGAGGGGGTGACCTAGGATGATGGTGAGGGAGAGGGGGTGACCTAGGATGATGGTGAGGGAGATGGGGTGACCTAGAATGGTGATAGTGAGGAAAATGAGGTGCCCTAGGATGATGGTGAGGGAGAGGGGGTGACCTAGGGTAGTGATAGTGAGACACATGAGGTGACCTAGGATGGTGATAGTGAGGGAGAGGAGGTGGCCTAGGATGGTGATAGTGAGAGACATGAGGTGATCAAAGATGATGGTGAGGGAGGGGGGTGACCTAGGAGTTCCTGTAACGACTTAATTATTTTTAGTCGCATTGTCTTCCTTTTGTTGAAGAGCTTAGTTCTTGTTTTCTTATATGCAGCCATTTCCGTCAGTTGTTGGAGACACATAGGCTGCTGTGAGGCTATGAATTGCAGAATTTCTCCTTTTGCCTGAAATTAAAATGTCCGTTAAAACTGCATTACACAACAATTTTCCACATACATTATGACATGCAAACATCATATGCCCGAATTTTGATGACGATGTAGATAGCAAAGCGGCACTTTCCCCACATGATGTACTACTTTATCCAAAAAACGTGGCTTAACAGCATGCCCTATGATTTATTGCGTACAATAAATGAAGAAAAGGTTAGTTTTATACACTAAGAACCTAAATGTATTTCCATTAAAAACACCCTAAATCGAATTAAATTTAGCGTATATACCAAAAGTTAATGTGTACTTCAGTAGAATGTGAAAATAACTAGATGACAACCACAGGAAAAAGATGCATTAACATATGATGCCAAACGGAAACATACTTGGAAGATTGCCTTTGTTGTCTTTGGCGTCAAGCCTGCATGAAAAGAAGTCGCCGAAGGACGCCTTGAGGAGTCGGTGTCTTTCTTGAACCATGTCACTGAAACTAAATGAATTTATATGTATATACTACACCAATAGCAAGTCTAGTCTTTATTATGCAGAACACAGAATTTAATTACCAAACTATATCTGGTCTTAATTGTACAGCTTTTCCAATCTTAATTATACCTGAATCTCGACCCAAATTGATTATATTGTTACTGTATTTAAAAAAAAAAATATTCACCAGTGACTGACACGTCTTCCTCATAATTGGCGCTGAACGGTTCAGATGAAGCTGAAAAACATAACGTAATTTCGTTAAAAGTGGTTTGCAAAGAAAAAAAAGAGACTGGCTAGATAAAATAGGGGTACCGGTTCTTCTTCAAAAATAATAAAAAGGTAACTCAGGCACATTTACTCATAACTGTAAAACGTATTTATGTCGTATGTTCCGTATGGTCGTTTGCCTACCCTAGATTATAAAAGAATTATACAGAACACCATCTGCTTTCAAATCACTACTGAACGGGTCATAAGCATTACATAATTATATTTTCTTATAGATAATTAAGTATAGATAATCATAAATCATCTACCGGTACATGTTTTCACGTATAATTCGAAATGTTACCGGTTCACATCGCATTAGGCGCTTCGACAATGATAATTAACCCACGATATCTACAGCTTTAATGAGATATAACATGATAAGATAAAGTTTTATTTAATATCGGTTCATAAAAGTAAACAATAGACATTACAAGTGCTATATTGACCGACAAGATGGCATCTTGTGCCAAGATATCCCGTGCGGTGGTCCCGATTTAAGCAAACCTTGGGGCGCCCACACGCATAAATAAATCATAGAACAATATTATTTGTGTTGTAATTAATCATCATACAATCGATTTGGATGCATATCTTAAATTATTGCTTTATTATAACGTAAACATGTTCTTACCCCCACCGCCGCTTGAAACTGAGCCGATCCTAAAGTCGTCTTTGTCCAGACCACATCCTTGCATCATCGACTGGTGACATATCCTTTAGCTGAAGAGAAATGTACAGATAACTAAGTTCACTCATTCACCTATAATTTCTCAATGTCATTCTCATGACAATTGACACTGTTAACGGCAGGTTCAGGTTATTTAATACCATAACTGGCATATTTCCAAATTCATGCAACTATATAACTATATATATTCTATGAATATATACTAAGTATTATATTACTATTAACTATATGTTAATTTAACTTTATTACAAAAGTTAATATATACATATCACAACTCTCGGAAATTCAAAAATGTCTTTCCAAAATGCCTAATGTACTACCCTGGATATATATATTCCCTTTTTTCTTTTATCTGCTATTAATTTGTTCATAGTTTATTATAATGTGAGTGTTGTTTTATGATTTAGGCT
Organism: Arenicola marina; assembly: GCA_964019135.1. Taxonomy (NCBI): domain Eukaryota; kingdom Metazoa; phylum Annelida; class Polychaeta; family Arenicolidae; genus Arenicola; species Arenicola marina. Next base: position 8,796,534 of record OZ025262.1, read on the forward strand.
GATAAAATATTTCGAAAATCATGTTCCTGTTTTAGGAATCTTGAAATTTCGTTTACATTACTTCATTGTGTGAAAAAAACATATACTTGGTCTAAGTATGTACAACTTATCAAAGATATCATTGGACTAGCTGCTATATCATTTTACTTTTATCTACAACATGTTCTTTAATTGACAAACTGTATGTCACAAATATTTTCTGGATATATCTGATATATGTACTGGTATTCTTAATATTACCCTAACTTTAGCTAGCCTTCTAATATATTTATGTTTTTAGTGGGAATAATTAATTTCCATCATCCAGTACTTGTAAACTAATTAAATATTAATCATATCATTTTTAAGAAAGATTTATACCAGTTATTTTAGGTAATCAGTACTAGTTGGCCAGAATGTCAATAATTAGATGATATGTTGATTTTATATAGGTTGTACCATTATAACAGGTTTTGTTTCTGTAAACATGGTAAAGCTAAAATTAGTCCAAAGACATTAGTCAGAAGAAATTTTACTAATTTAATTGTAAACCTGCTTATCTTTATATATATTGGCAGTAATGTTGAGTACATATATACCAGATATACATATACTTACTTTCTTCGGCATGATGCTAGCTTTGAACTGAAAATACAGATTATTCCATATAATTGTTATACTGTCATAACAAGAAACAAAATTCAATTATGATTAGATGATATGTTGATTGTATATAGGTTGTACCATTATAACAGGTTTTGTTTCTGTAAACATGGTAAAGCTAAAATTAGTCCAAAGACATGATAGATTAACTTCAGAAGAAATTGTACTAATTTAATTGTAAACCTGCTTATCTTTATATATATTGGCAGTAATGTTGAGTACATATATACCAGATATACATATACTTACTTTCTTCGGCATGATGCTAGCTTTGAACTGAAAATACAGATTATTCCATATACTGTCATAACAAGAAACAAAATTTATGATTAAACATGTTAAATGCTTCATGTGCTTATTGCTCCCATATGCTTATGATATAGATACAAATATAATACTTTAACTTATTTACTCAAGGAGAGTCTGGGCCTAATAATATAGCTATATACTATATAACACAGATGCCACATTTCTGGCCATGTTTCCAACTGAATTTAATAGATCCCTTGGTCAAAACAATAAGATATCTAATTGTAGAACACAACAGTTATTTTGACAAAACCAATTAAGTTAGAATAAAAACAAGTTTCAGAATTATATACATAAGACTTACAAGCTGTTTTCCTCTTGAAAGTGCCATTGAAATTAATTCTGAAACAAATAAAAAGGTTGTTCCAATAACCAAACAGATCAACACTATATAGCTATTATTTTTCTAAGCATCAATGATACCAGTATATTGACCATGTTGACTGTGGCTTATTTATTTCATGATAAGTATATCACTATGTAATAAAATCAGCAATTAAATCTATATATTCTATCTATACAAGAGACAGTAGCATGAACACTGAAATTACCTATACCATGTAGCAGTGTCAGGTTTGCATTTTTATCCTTTTTGACCTATGACTTTGTTCATTATGGTAATTAAATAGCATTGATTTTGATGAGAAAAACAACAGTCTTTCTCAATAAGGGTCATCAAAATTTGTTTTACTTTAATAGTCTTTGACATCCTCTAACTTGAGAGGAGTATGTATAACCCCCCCCCCCCACTCCCCCCAGCTTGCCTCGGCTTGGCTTGGATCTGCCACAGCCAATGGCAATGGGTTGCATAGATATACAAAATGTGACTGACTTTGTGAATCAGTTGTTTCGTCGAAAAGCCTGATTTTTACAGTAGATCTATATGCTCAGGTTTTCAAGGGGGTGGGGGGGGGGCAGTACGTCTATCCTATAACCTCCTTCCTATAGTATAGGCCTAGATCCACCCCTCTAACTTTCCTGTTAGCCTAACCTAAACAACCTTTAGGCATGTCAACAACATTCATGAACAATTTAGAACAAGCCAAGGTCACGGACACGAATAGACTTTGCAGACAATATTTCTGAAACCCGATCAACTAGGATTAGCGACTGCGAGATAAGAAAAATTGTAGCATTTCATGAATATTGTAGAATATTAGATCTACTAAAAATTGCAATATTTAAAACTGTATCGTTGCTTGACGTCTGTTTCACTGTCAACTTGTCGCCTTTCGGTGTTGAACCGGCGAACGATCGGATTGCCAATGTCACAGGTCATAAAGTCAGCAATGTCACTTTATCTCGTTGTTTCTACAGTTCGACTAGGCATACATTGATCGCTATAATCTACTATTTACCCGAATGCAAAGTATAACTGTATGAAAGCTAGTCTTACCTGGATTGTTGTCCACTTGCGAGAATGAGGTGCAGACGGCGACGCTTCGACTGCTAAACTGTCGCCATTTTGGTATTGACAATGCGAGTACGCATGCGCGATGTTCACACGTCAGAAAGATGTACACCGCGGCACACGATGGTGTACAAATTGGCCTGTTTTTATGTTTTTGGCATAACTTCATGAGGATCGGTCAAACAAGACGCGAAAAGACAGCAATATTATAATTCTCCCTTCACAATTGTGATATATACCCCAAATTGTAAATAATAGCGAATTTAATGGGGGGCACTTAAGACTGGTTTTTAACTTTTTGTATATATACACGACCGTAATTCTAAGATGCTAAAATGTTTCACAGTTCAATTAGATTAAGAATATATTAAAGTTTTTAGGTTTCTTTAATTATGTAGGCGTCTAGGTTCACGGTAAGCACCGAATATAGAGAAATCAGACACGTTCACACGAGTAACGACTTCTGGAAAATTAGGCAGACCACCGTTTGGTCTGCCTAAGATGGCGGTCTGCCAAATGCTGGAATATGCGCATAACTGGGATGCCTAATTCTGATGACAGGGTTATATATATATATATATATATATATATATAGGTGTATCTTCTTCATCATAAATGTCCGCTCTCTCGGGCTTCAATGGAAACCCCCCACGAGATTTGTATCACAGCCCCCTCCCCCCCGCCCCATCCCCCCTTGGGGGCTGAGCTGCAGATTAACAGGTTGCGGGTTCGCGCCCTGACACCAGCAAGTCAGTCAGTGCAATGGGGCTCGTGCAGGCTACAAAAAAGGGGTCACTCGTTTCGTATCCTCGGAATTTAATCTGTCAAATCCAGAATTAGCTCCCAATTAAAACCTGATTAACTATGTGCTATATGACGCCATACCATGCACAATTATTGACATTTTTGAAGATAATTATGGCGGGCGTATATGTAAGCTGGTACCACCGCTCGTATTGGGACAACTTGCAAACGGCGCCCTCTTTCGGCAGAATGGATTTGAAGATTGCAGCTCGACCAATCAGAGGGTGTAAACAAGCGGTCACATGACCAACCGTCCATGGTGAACCGTTCGAACTTTTTTGGGAGGGACGGCTAATGTTACCTGAAAAGTTGAAGCGTTTGCAATGACACAGATAACATCTGGTTACAGAGTCATGATTTAATATGTAAGTGATCCCATCTTATAAAGAAAACAATCGGTTCTGTTGCCTACCTGTAAGTTAGCATCTAAAACACGCTTCATTTGTTCATTATTCTGTGTAAGCTTTGAAAATGTGAACAGGTGAACGGCAACGGGCAGGCCAGGTGCGGCTGCGCGTGAAATCATCTAATCAACACGGATCAAGGTGTGCCAAATATTAGTCAAAGCAAATTACTACATACCTATTGTAGCGAGGTCAAAGGATTTCGCTTACCTTCTGCTAACATGGGCGACAGGCAGTATGAAGCAATTCCTCTTATGCCCTTCATGTGTAGGTTATGAGATTAATCTCTACACATTTTGACTCACAGATGTTTTTTCCTTTCAATTCAATAAAATCCTGCTGCATGAATCGAATGTTGACCGAGATATATGTATCAAAATAAATTACATTTTTAACTTTGCGTGTGCGCCGGTTCCGCCACTTTGCAAATCGGTGTCACATGGCCTCTCATACAAATAGCGTTTTCTTCCTTCGTAGGGAGAGTTCCCAAACTATCAATGGCGCAAATAAAAGCCCAGGCTTTAGAGCCAAATTGGTACAAAAATCTGAATAATTCATTCAGTATTTCTCTGTTAAAATTGGAGTCTGAAATTGGTGTTTTTCACCGTGGTAGTGTGCATTTATTTCGGAAGGAATCATCTGGAATCATAGTACATTACTTAGAGGAATGTTTATTTATATCAGACAAACTGAGATTGTCCCCATAGAGTGGAGCGCAAAGCAGCGCAAGCGGCTTGAATGAGGCCCTAGTCCCTGAGCTGGTCGCCATCTTGCCTTCTTGTCCAAAGAACCTCCAATGCGCGTTGCATGCTGGGTAATTTCTGTCCGAATGCAGGGATGAGTTTTCGCGCGTTGTTGCGAACTCGGGCAGAAATCGCCCGTTATCGATGCCTGATAATTATATCAACTCTAGAAATCCAAGCAGTTTGATGGCCGATAGTGTGTTTGACATAAATAATGTCGCATGATGATGTTATCTTTACCTCTAACTGCGTAACGGTGGGAGGCTGTTAACCGAGGTATGGTTTCACGTCAGTTCGTGTGTTTCATGTGACTGTATGCAAATTACATTGCAAGCTGTTCCATTTATCACACTCCCGCCTCAAGTACTTATATCGGCCAACTTGTAGTACACGTGTTTGCAGGGGGAGCTACAGCAGTAGAATAAGTAACACTGATCCAGCTGTCCCTCGCATGGTTTCTTCACCGATGTCAATGTGTATCGGGCGTTGATAAGCTTGTTAAAAAAAATATATTCCTTACTAATCTGTTATTATATTATGTTATAACAATATATTTTAAGCCGCTTAATGAAAAACACCTGGCAGGTTAATCTATCTTCACCGGGACATTACTCCACCCCCACAAACTGGCTGTGTAACATGGCCCACCGGCCAAAACGCGGTCCGTCTTTATTCATGTCCTTCTGTGCGATTAATATTGCATGTAACTTTACTTCCATTCACTCTACGATACTCAATCAAGTCCCATTCTCTTGCCCAGAACAAGACCTATCCAGTGGTATATACATTGCATGATTAGATAGTCATCCAGACCCCAATTAGGCCAGGAATGGGACCTCGATAAACATGTCTCAAAACCGGCAGAAAGGTTAGCCCAAAATTGGTATTTTAAATCGTCACAACTTCGTTAATATTCATCGTAGAGCGCTAAAACTAGGACCAATCATTTTTTTAGGACGAGATCGTTCGAATGGTATATATTTTGCTTGGCATTTCTAAAAGTATAAAAATGGTCTGACCTCACTACCTATTGAGCGACACCTATGCATCTTACGTATTGTCACTAATGTTATTTTCAGTAAGTCTGCTTAGAGAAACCTAAGTAAGGACTTCCTTGCATCAAAAATGATCATAATCAAAATGCTCAAAATGTTGCCTTCGGCCACAGGCACAGTAAATCAGTGGAGGGGCGGGGGAGGGGGAGGGGGCCCCACAACGCATACTAAACACGCAAGGTGTCCAACTCCCGCTCGAACTGAGCGACAGGCACCCACTTCAAATCCCAATATCGTACCTTTACCGTGCTTGACGGGCCCCATAACTGCCTTAGTCCGATATCTAAGTAATTTATTTATTTCATCAGTAAGTAAACGAGACCTGTACTGCCGTATAGTTGCGACAAATAAAGAATTATGCAACGACAACAACCAACTCCGCAACAGATTGAGCAAAAATGGCTGACATCAGTCAGTGAGATGAATCTGATTAGTTGGCAGTCGAAAAATGTGTCACGTAACACAGGGGATGCAACTTCAAAATTTGTTGAATCGGGACGAACATTTGCATAGCATCTCCCTATGATGTGATTAATCAAAATGACAGATTTTAGGAGTACCTCCCCACATGAGCGTCATGTGGAAGCTGACCAATCGTCATATCGCGCACTGTGCCTGAGATCTCGCAGGCGAATTCTCGCGATGTCAGCCATTTTTGCTCAATCTGTTCCGGAGTTGGTTGTTGTCATTGCATAATTCTTTATTTGTCGCGGCTAGACGGCAGTACAGGTCTCATTTACTTTTTAATGAAATAAATAAATTACATAGAAATCGGACTTAGGCATTTACGGGGCCCGTCAAGCGCGCTAAAGGTGCGATATTGGGGGTTGAAGCGGGTGCCTGTCGCTCAGTTCGAGCGGGAGTTGGATACCTTGTGTGTTTAGTATGCGTTGTGGGGCCCCCTACCCCCCCCCCCCTGGCCTCCCCCCTCCACTGATTTACTGTGCCTGTGCCTTCGGCTTTGTTGGCCTTCTCATTTCATCAATCCGACTAGCCTGAAAATCAGATGCTAATGTTGTGAGAGTCTGAAGGATCGAAACTAACGTCTGAAACCATAGGCCATGGGCGCTGTTCACAAAACCACTTTTACAGACGCCATTACGTAGCAGCCGCCAGAAATGGATCTTTTGCCTTCTTCGATCCAAATTATGGGAGCTTGGGGAGACGAGATTCAAAGTATTGGAGTATGAGAATAGTTCTTCATTATTACAAGGATGACGTTTATTGTTTTCTCAAGCCAGCAGACCACTCTGTTCCGTCCACCATCTTGCCCACCCGGTAAAGAATCTGTGCATGTGCGCATATCGTCAAAACAATACCATTTACTTGGTGGCGCTTTATACACCCAGCCATTGACACGCAATAAGAAAAACACCACCTGGCGAAAGCCGCTGGTGAAGAATGACTAAATATGAAATGGCATGATAAACAACAAAAAAGTCTCATTTCAACCGATTTGATAATAATGCGATACTTTGTTACTTCATATACATGTGAGTTTTGTGTATCATAATACAAAATGATGATGGTTTGATGGATCATGCCATTCAGAACACTTAGTCATCAGCATAAACCAATCTTCCCCCCACATTTCCTGCCTGACAATATGAGACTGTTGTGTGGAGCAACAATTATCTTGTATGGGACTAAGATCTAACATGCAGGAAAAGGTATTAGCGTTTATTTTCGCGAAGTAGAATTGTTGTCAGGTGTTCTGGAGCATGTGAAACACCAACTTTGCACCAGTAACAACCGAAATGAGTCAAGCTCTGCCATGTTTGCAGTTGCACTTCCTGTCGAGAAGTGGTGTGCTTGCGCGTAACTGAAACACACATCGCAGGCTTCGTGCGGTGGGGTCCCCCGGCGTGATGAGTAGTATGGAGGGGTTGATGGGGGGTGTCCGCCTGGATGTAACAAAACTTTCCAGATGTTCTCTTTTAATGTTGGTTTACATATGAATATGTGGTTTCTGTGGGTTTACATTTTTTTCAGGAATATTCTGAAGGTGTATTTTTATATAATATATCTGCTCCATACCCCCCCCCCCCTCCCCTCCTGCTGGATAGTGCATCCACCGTATCCGAGGTAGGGGAATACATCTGATGAATCGCGAATGCCCACATTGTAGGTCACCATGTTTGATCCCAACACTGTGAGAGGTGTAATCTCTGAGAACTCCAAAGATGTTACTGTCGTAAGACAGTTGGTAATAGATGACAAGTAACATCTGAACTCATCGCACTTGTTTGCTGTTCAAGGAGATTATTGGTATTATTAATATGCATAATATTAGCTATTGCACCAAAATGGTACACACCAAAATATTACATATATATGTATATCACACAAATCACATAACTAAAAATCCAGCACTTTTAATTCCCTCTTTCATTGCTGAGATATGTTAAGACAAATTAAATAAAAATTAAAAATGTGTTGCAGGGTATGGTTCTTGGTCATTACCTCAAGCATGTCAAGGGATTAAGGGGTCTGTTCCTGACTTTATTCCCTAAATTCCCCATGTACTCTACAGAACTGATATTTCATGTGACTTAAACCAACACTAACTTTGTAGAGGACAGCTATAAAGTGTCATCCTGGTATTGTATATCAGCTGTATATATTGGGGGCTTGCATATAGAACAGTGACGGGGCCCGATAGCCAGGGGCAAGTAAGAGATGGGTCAGGGTAAGTGAATTTGTTGAAGCACTTTCCCGAACAATGACACACTAATATATACACATGCTAAGAGCCATTCATATTACATGATGTGTTGCTTGCTTATGGCCAATTGGGCTGTGAATGTGTTCCATACAGGAAGAGAAGACTATGATAAGGGAAGGACTCCTATAATGCAATGGTGTACACTTAATAACATTTTGTGGTAGCCATTCAGGCTTATAGAATGTGATCATGTGACTTTTTTTGGGCTGGAATCTTGCCATCATCCATATTGGAGAAAATTGCCTAGCAACAGTACCTGTACAATTTAAAACCATGGCTTTAATGAGCACATTACCGGTATATGGCTTTTATAATGGAGGCAAATGTGCTAGATTTGCATAGACACAAAGGTTCTACAACCAGCTTTGCTACTTTGACACTGGTTGCCTGATATATAATGTGGTCATCATGGGTGGCCAGGTGTGTGGGAGTGTACATCTCTGTAATGCAGGGACCACTGTATTGTATTCATAATTGATCTGGATACCATATGTACCGGTAATATTGAATACCTAGTCTCTATTGCCTACATTAGGGCCATATAAAGACGAGAACCTTCCCTGAAACATTCTTCTGCTACAATACAGATAGACTTGGCTAGTTATATAATACATTCTGTCTTTTATTTAAGTTGTGTTTTTACTTACACAGTTGGCTTATTGTACAGATTTGGATCCAGGATAATGTAATCTGTATCATCTGTATTTGCTACACAGACTGGGATCCAGGATAATGTAATCTGTATCCTCTGTATTTGCTCTGCAGGCTGGAATCCAGGATAATGTAATCTGTATCTTCTGTATTTGCTCGCAAGCTGGGATCCAGGATAATGTAATCTGTAAATTCTGTATTTGCCCCGCAGACTGAGATCCAGGATAATGTAATTTGTATCCTCTGTATTTGCCCCGCAGACTGGGAGCCAGGATAATGTAATCTGTATCCTCTGTATTTGCCCCGCAGACTGGGAGCCAGGATAATGTAATCTGTATCCTCTGTATTTGCCCCGCAGACTGGGAGCCAGGATAATGTAATTTGTATCCTCTGTATTTGCCCCGCAGACTGGGAGCCAGGATAATGTAATCTGTATCCTCTGTATTTGCCCCGCAGACTGGGAGCCAGGATGTACGTGACCCAGGGACAACATGGCAATGCGAGACGGCGCAAGAAGCGCCACGTGCAGGGGCTGCGCACGGTGGACGTGGTGCGGGGACGCAGCGGCTACGGCTTCACCATCTCGGGCCAGCACCCCTGCGTCCTCAGCTGCATCGTGGCCGGCAGCCCCGCCGACCGCGTGGGGCTCAAGACCGGGGACCTGCTGCTGGCCGTCAACGGCATGGACGTGTCCCAGGCCTCCCACGACGACGTGGTGCGCCTGGTGGGGTCCTCCACCGGCTGCCTCACCGTCCAGATCGCCGAGAACCTCAACAACAGTTCGGACTCGTCCGGGGACGAGGAACAGCAACACCAGCGGCCCCGACCCAAGGCCAAGTACCCGAGTCGCGCGCGCGCCAAGCAGGGGCGACACCACGTGGGGGCCGCCGTGGACGACGCCATGGTGGCGTACGGGGGCGGCAGGGACCGGAATGGAGCAGGGGGTGGGGGAGGAGGACATGGGCATGGGCGGCACGGGGGGAAGGCCAGGCGGGACATGTCCGAGCAGGGCCGGCTGCGGGCGCTGAGTCCCGGGCGGGAGTGGGAGAGGCACCGTGAGCACCAGCACTTCGCCAACCCGGCCCGGCCGCGGGGCATTGAGAACGTCGACCCCAGCCAGCTCCACGGCGGCCAGGGCTCCAAGCGCTACAAGCACCAGCAACAACAACCACATCATCACCATCAGCAGCAGCAGCTCGTGACTCAGAACGAGGGCGTCATCCGATACCGCAGCCCCAACACCAAGCACACCATCATCACCCGAGAGGCCCGCCTGGGCCTCCCGCGGGCCCGCTCCCCCAGCCCCGGCCGGCAGACGCCGCCTCCCCCGCCTCTCCCCGCCCGGGGGCCGGCCGCCGCGGGGCCGCTGCGTGGTAAGTACGGCCCCCGACCCCGCGTCGAGCACGGCCCGGTCGGGGACAGCTACGGCCGCGACGAGAGCTTCATGCTCATGGACGACTACCTGCGGGTGATCGTCGGCTACATCGGGTCCATCGAGATGCCGCGCGATACGAAGAAGGCCTCGGCGCGGCTGCAGTCCATCCGCGGCGCGGTGCGGCGCCTGCGCCTGGAGCGCAAGATCCACACGATGGTGCTGATGGAGGTGGCGGCGGGGGGCGTGCGGCTCCTCAACGCCATGGGCAGCACGGTGGCCCACTACGCCGCCCACATGATCGTCTTCAGCGGGGTCAGCCCCGACGACAAGCGCTTCTTCGGCATCGTCACCCTCCACGGCGCCGACGACGACTTCGCCGCCAACGACTCCCTGCCGCCGGATGCGGAAATGGAGAGCAGTTCGTGTCACGTGTTCATGGTGGACCCCGAGCTGTGCAGCCACAGCCTGCACGTGCACAAGGCGCGGAACTTCGGGATCCACTGCACGCTGCACCCGGACACCCAACTCTGCTTGGAGTTCCCCACCTCGGCGCTGCCAGTCATTCGCTGCATGGCGCACCTATACCGGGACCGGCCCAGCGCCATCTATGAGACGGAGATGGCCCAGATTGGCGCCTTCGCCGTGCCGAGCTTTGCGCCGCCGCCGCCGCACCGCCCGCCGAGTGTGACCAGCGTGAGCAGCGACGTGAGTCAGGGAGGGGTCGGCGAGGACCGGGTATGTGTGGTGGAGCTACCCCACAATACCACCCAGCAGTCTGAGGCCTCACTCCAACTCTCCCTGGACCACGACCACGACGACCACGTGCCGCTGGCCGGCAGCTACCTGCCCGCCGCCCGCCAGGAGCGGTACCCGAGTCCCGGGGCGGCGGGGGCGGTCACCCTGGACCCGAGCCCCATCCCGGCCGTGCTGCCCTCAGAGACCCCGCGCGGGAGTCGCGAGGGGGCCCTCCCGACCATGATGCCCACCTTAGAGCGGCTGAAGGTGCGCGCCATGCCGGACCCGCGCCTGGCCCGCGCCCCGAGCCGACCCGACGGCCGCCGGCTGGAGGAACAGAACAGCGCCGACAACATCCGGCGCAGTATCCACAGGGTCATGTGGGGTCGCCAGTCACTAGTGGATACCCCTGGCGGCGATGACGAGCTGTCCGCGGAGCCCACCGACCAGTTAAGTCTGGCGGGTGGTGTTGGCCACTTGATGGCGCCGCCTAGACCCCCGACCGATGCGTCGCCTCCTTCACTGCAGTACTTCACTCCGCAAGGTCAAAGTCAGGCCGCGACCCATGTCCTCCCATGCCCGGCTCCCAACAAGCTCTCTGCCTCCCAGCTGCCGCTAACCACGAAAGGGGCGCCAGGAGGGTTCGTGACCCCGCTGAACCCGCCCCAGGGTGGGGCCATCGCCTCCGCGGGACCCTCAATCCGAGCCTCCTTCGACTCGTCGCTAACGGACTCGGTGGCGTCCTCTGTCGGACGAGGCCCACCGGACGCCTCGCTGACCAGCGTGTCGTCCTTCAGCTCGAGGAACGCCAGTCACAGCATCAGCAGCGCCTGCGACACCTCGCGTCCCTCCGCCCGGGACTCCTTAGGCCCGCGGACCAGCGGCAACGGGGCTGCTCAACCCGCCTTAGGGGTAACAGCGGGGACTAGCCACGGTCGCCTGAACTCCCACGACGCCCCGCCGGAGGCTGGTAGCAGCACCCCCGCGCTGCCCTCGGTCACGCCCCACAAGCCTCCGGTCCCAGAACGCAAGCCCATGGCCTCGCGGCGCGACCCCAAGACGCCCATCAAACCCCCGAAGATTAACTTCAAGCGCCCCAAGTCGACTCCGCCCTTCAAGCGGAACCCGGTGAACACCGCGGAGACGCCCGCCGACCAGGACGGCTACGACTCCGACCCAGGGGGCGCTGCATGTCCAGAGGAAGGTCCGGCCAAGAAACCGGAAGTCCCCGCGCCGGAAGTCCCCGCGCCGGTACTCTCAGCGCTGCAGGATCGCGAGCGGCGGTTTTCAGAGGGCGGCGTCACGTCCAGACTGGTGAGTATTCTGATTATTTATTATTCATCAGACTGGTGAGGGGGGTCTATACCGCTACTAGAATAAAACCACCCCCACGTGTCTGGGGTTGTGTCACCTATGCATCTCGGTTCCATTCAGCACTGTACGCACACGGCGGCCCGTAACTGCAGATACGGTCAACTAAAGATCTTAAGTTGACCGTACATACAGTTACGGGCCGCCGTGTGCGTACAGTGATTTAGCCATTATTTTAGGTGCGCACGAAAGTTACCTAATTAAAACGCCAAAAAAGCACCCGATGAATTTTCTATTGGCGGGAACCTAGGTTCTATGCTGCGAGCCTCCCGACCTCAGTTGGTAAGCAGGCTAAGTTGCAGATCAACAAGTCTCGGTTTCGAACCCTGACCCCTGGAATCTATGTTTCACCCAACCCCATTTCCTAATCCCATAAGGTTTCTTGGCCCAGTGCCAGTGCTTTTCTGGGTTCTGTCCTAGATCAAACGGCCGTTGGACCCATTGACTGTAATACGGCCACATGTCATTCGTCCAATTGTCACAGGTCTCTTAGCCCTTTAAGCCACTCGCCCAAAAACCACCCCGTCCTCCGGTCTCCTCATGGCAACTCACGATGTCAGCCAGAAAGTCCCAAGGTTAACCCCCTTCATTCTCCTTTCTTACCCATGTTACCTGTGTATGCCACTATGACGTCTAGAGCGTCGTGAGGTCAGCTTAGTGAGGCGCATTGCATGTCCACTATGTTTTTTCCCTTGACGTATGCTCTGTAATATGATAACACACACCGCTGAAGCCGCACTTCAGACTGGACTGGACTTGATTGAGGGTTCCCGGTACTTTCGGTCAGAACAGCTATATCATCCCCCCGTCCCGAAGACTTTCGAAAGCAGAAAGAAAATTTTTGTTATAAAGAAATCGAAGAAAAAGCTTCATGTTAAAACAATATGTAATTTCATTACACATGCGATCTATTCCTGCAGTTGACTAAGACTGTTATTGTATAATTCATGATCAAAAAAGACATTGCAATGTACAATGCATTTTTAAGATCTGTGTGAATATCTTTTCGCATATGATTTTTAATGATCAACGTGGATAATGGTTAGTTTTACAACGGTGACCCACTCCCGATCAACTCATCAGTGACCTCTTTGACCTGACTGGTACAATGCAGTTTAAGATCTGTGTGGATATTGTTTCGCATATGGTGCCAAGCGATTCACGTGGATAAGGATTAGTTTTAGCTGAACAACGGTGACCCACTTAACCATCCACTTATCAGTCACCTCCTTGACATGACTGGTTCTGTCATCGTGGGTATTCCACAGCTGCCACACTAGTCATGTGGTTATAGTATCACGCCGCTTGTAGCACTCGGGGGTTTTCCCGGTTACTATTTTCGTTTCTTGCCTCCACGGTTAACCCCGGATCACATGACCCGGTCAGTCACCGTGCTGAGGAACTGCAGCTTGTCCGTGGCCTACTCTGAGGTTTACATCACCTATATAGCGTCTGGTTATCACAAGAGGCGTCTCTGACCTAAATTCTCCATGTATGACAAAACTGTCGCGTGCCCCAAGCATCATCCCTTGACTCAAACCCGAGTCCAAAATGAAAGCTGATGCTGTGTAATTTGTTCCGGCAATATAGCTCTATGCACCAGCCCCATGCTGCGCCTCTATGCACCAGCCCCATGCTGTGCCTCTATGCACCAGCCCCATGCTGCGCCTCTATGCACCAGCCCCATGCTGCGCCTCTATGCACCAGCCCCATGCTGCGCCTCTATGGACCAGCCCCATGCTGCGCCTCTATGGACCAGCCCCATGCTGCGCTTACACACTTATCAGGAATCCCCGCTTGGGACAGGAGGTCATTAACTTGCTTAATATAACCAAAATTATCTTTGTTGTGGGTCAGAACCCGTTAGTCATCGCCGAATTCCATATCATGCGTTGTTGATCGAGCACATGTAGTAATGAAACTATGAGGCTAACTTTGAGGTACATTTGAGCTTCAGTTTGTACAGTAGGGATGCGTCACAGTGTATGTATTTGACGTAGCGGTCCCGCGAGCCCGAGGAAACACGGACCTTATTGGTTGGCCTTCTATGGGGTGCATGTGGTTTACTGTCATGGAAACTTTCTCACTCGCGAAAATAAACAGGAGTTTACTGTGGATGAATTAAGTATGTAAAGTGGAGAAGTGAAACTCCATTGATAGTGTCATCTGGCTGAGATCCGGGAGGGACTGCCACCGGTCACGCTTCCCTATCACAAGGACCTCAGCAGTCCTAGATGATCTTTAATCACAGTGTGGCGTCTGGGGTGCGGGATTGCGGGATTCCCGCGTTTTAGAATTAGTAGTCTAACGCCCTAGCACTCTCGCAAGTTAACATTGTATTGGTGCACATTTGAGCACAGACCACGGGCCTTGACTTTTTTATCAGTCAGAGGGGCCGGCTCGATAGCTCAGTGGGTTAAAGCGCTCGCCTGGAGTGCTCTGGCCACCTGAAAGCCTAACGGCACGTGGATCGGTGGTTCGAGCCCTGCTATGGCCATGTCTGTGTGATCGCAGGAAAAAAATCCCATGTCCTTCGCAAAGAGTAGGAAGTTACCCCCGGGGAAATGGCTCCACTCTTCCTTCCCTCTCCCATTGGCTCGATATAGGACCAACAGTGGTTAAAGCGTTCTGAATGTACAACCAATCAACCAGTCCCATCACTGAGAAGCATCCTAGCTGGTATCAGAGATTATGTAAGGTAGAGATGAAACTGCGAAAGTGTAGTAGAAGACACTACCAATAATATTATGTTATACTGTATATGGTGTAGTGAAGTTCTTTGGCGTGGTTTAATGGCGAGGGTATCAGACAATTTTGACCAAAGTACCCGGCGAAATTTTCGATGTCTATGCCTGGTAGGCCCGCTTTGAAATATTTCTAGACGCAGCGTTGAATCACAAGGTGGACAGTTATAAGCCTCTGTCCCCGCTCCCTGCCCCCTACCTCCTCTATAGATTACATTTCCACATTTCCTGTACATTTCCACATTTCCTGTACAGGAAAATACCTTTTCATAGCTTGTACGCCAAGGAAAGAGGAAAATGCCCCCCTGTCAAGGTGGTTTTTTGCCGTTTGTTTGGGTGACGTGTCGTGTGTCGTGTCGTGTGAACATTGACGAGTCATGACCACACATAACCACTGTCAGGTGAACGCGGTCGCGAACGGTGGGTGGGTGCACTCGTGTTTAGCTCACCGTCAAATCTTAAATGGACAAAGGCAGTCAAAGCTCTTTCTTTTATTAGATAATATGACATGAAATAAACATGGAAAAATAGCTTGAAGTCGAATGTTGTGGTGGCTACTTATGGGTGCAAAATATTTATTCTCTGTTGAAAGCTACGACCAAGTAACGACGTTCTTCTGGTGATTGTGGGTTAAAGCGGTGATTGTGCACGGATTTAGAGGCTGTGCTTAAAGTAGTGGGCTAAACTGGCGCATTATGACGTAAAAGGATGGTCTTTTTGTGGTTGTGGCAGGACACTGCTGATGGAGTGTGCTGATGGTATACATCAAATATATACGCGATATCGGAACTTTAATACATATATATGAATGCGATAACTAGAAATATTTTACAGAAATCATGCAAAAATGAAGAAATCAATGCATTCCTTTCTGTATTATCGCCCTTTCATCATAGCGCTACCATGGAAGGTTGTTCCGTCTGAGAGCCCATGCTTAAAAACTTTCGTCATTACTTTGGGATGACGTATGTTTTGCACGTGCCCTGCGTGCCTTCTGATATATATGTATTCGCTTCGGTCTGGTGTATATTTATTTGTGTCCTTCTGACCAAACTTTCGTATGGCAGACTGACTTCAGTTCGTATGGAGACTTCCTTATCCGTCCAAAATAGATTGTTTGATACAATACAATGTATCAAAGCATAACGATTTAAAAAAAATTAAATTGTGTATATTATTTACGTTTTGAGTAATGAACAGATACGCTAGTACCCATGTTTCCAATGTTCGCTGGGCTCGCGTTAGCATTCGCCAATAGCCATTTGGCGAGAAATTTGGCGATAAGAACTTCCTGGACACTCGCCAAAATGGCGAATATAAAATTTCAACTACAAACACATTTTTATTCATGTTTTTTTTCAATAAATGGAGCCAGAAAATCCTCGAACAAATATTTGGCTAATTTTGGCTAATGTTTTTCCACTGAATTAGCCAAATTGGCTAATGAAAAAAATATCCTAGCGCGAGCCCAGGTTCGATACAACGAATGCAAATGCGAATTCCGAATACAAATTTGGCCGATACGGCAAATACGGCAGATGGCCGATACGGCAGATGGCCGATACGGCAGATGGCCGATACGGCAGATCGATACGGCAGATGGCCGATACGGCAGATGGCCGATACGGCAGATGGCCGATACGGCAGATGGCCGATACGGCAGATGGCCGATACGGCAGATGGATGGCCGATACGGCAGATGGCCGATACGGCAGATGGCCGATACGGCAGATGGGAACCTCGTGGCCAAAGAGCTTGTCGTCTTGGGGGCCTACTAGTACCGAAAGTCTGTGGAGTCCGCGAACTGGTGAAGAGGACAAGGAACTAAGTTATTAGGGAAAGAAACACTTGCAAAGGCGATTGATTTCTCAAGCTACTTCTTTGACTCATCCTCTGTGATTACCATTACGTCCTGTCCGAGCCGTGTGGCTACCTTAGCGTACCCGCCCCTGGGTTATCGCAGGTACCAGGAAATGGTTTATGGCTTTATAGTAACTTGCGCCATAACATGCGACCTCTGCGTGCTTGGTGTACAATTGGAGTATATGTAGTGTTCGGGGTGATGGCGTCCGTGTTGCTGTAGTTATCAGGTCTGGGTCAGGTGTCCACCGGACGCACTGAACCCAACCCCCGCCTGCGGCGTCATCTCCCTGGGTTTACAAACACAACACCTTGGGGCTCTCCGCGATGTACCTGGTTTAATTGATCCTCCCCCGCATGTTATAGGCCGCGGTAACTTGGCACTTGACAGTGAGTGTAAATACTGTATGTAACACTTCCCCTTTCCTCTTCTGCCTTTCCTTCTCCTTCTTCCTCCTTCCCCTCTTGCTCCAAGGAGAGGGCGTAAGGCCATTCAGTAGCTGTTTTTGTGTGATTTGGCAGCTGGGGGTGGGCGGGCGACTGACAGCTGAAGGCCATGAGGTGAATTGGTAAGGTGGGCGAGTGCTATTGATCTGATTGCACTGGGCGCCCCCCCCCACCCCCCACTCACTCGCCAGCAGGGAGGTTACCCTGGGCAGACACCCAGCTTCGGACGATCTCGTAGTCAGACCTGCAGACCGCAGTTCGCGCTGACGGTTGGGATGCTGAGACTGACATCTCGTAATTGCTGGCTCGCATGGTCTTTGCTGCCAGTTACTTGTAGTCATTTTATACAGTTACTTTTAAACCGCCTATTAAACAAAATCCGCATTATAGGCTGCAGTAAGAGACTATCATTCGAATTAAACAGGACTGTTACATTTGCATCAAATGTATGTGTAAATATGGCAGATTAACGTGGCCTGAAACAACGTGATATGTGACTACTATTAAAAGCGTAACTCCTCCACACAGGGTGGGAAATTCGCCAGACCGCTGGACTGGTAACGTCTGAAATTTGCCAGTCCTGCCCAAAAGTCACCAGTCCTGTTTATCCAACAAAGTTACATCAGGATTTTGGCGGCAAGAACGGTTTCAATGTGTCAGAAATCCGATTCGTGGTTGGCAAGAAGAAGCGATCTCGGTGATTTCATTCGATGGACGAGCGCTTAATGTTATGATCATTAGTTTTGACCATTTTCAGATAACTTAGGGTCATAAAACCTCTGCTACCTGTATTTATTAACGCTAATGGGCCTACATGTATATGTTAAGCGACTACCGGACTGGAAACTGTGTAGACTGTCCCGGAAGGCCGAGCGGGCTGTTATTTCCAACTGCTTCAAAGTGGTCGCTGGGTGTGATGTACTGTGCGTCCCTTGGTAACCGGTGGGTGTGATGTACTGTGCGTCCCTTGGTAACCGGTGGGTGTGATGTACTGTGCGTCCCTTGGTAACCGGTGGGTGTGATGTACTGTGCGTCCCTTGGTAACCGGTGGGTGTGGCATCACGTGGGTGTGGCGTTGCTACACTGTTCCGGGGAGGGGGGATTTGCTCTTTGGTGTAGTGGTTAGCGCACTAGACCGCAGACCAGTAGGTCCTGGGGTGGAATCCGGGGCATGTTTTATCCATTCGTCGCCTCCGGTAGGTTCCTCGACGCAGTTTAGCCTTTGTATGCGGCCTAAAACAACAATTCATTTGATTTCATTGACCTTCTCTGGTCATGATTAAAGCCGACCTTTGGTCCTTTAGTCGCGCGTCAGAAGGCAATCGACACACTGAACCAGCGATCACAGGGGCCTTGTTCTTTTCGCGTGACGCCTACACGTTTCAAGGAAATCTGGTCTTTTCTTGGATCCCGCTCCGTTCTTCCCATGTTAGACACACGCCCCCCCCCCCCCCCGCTTTACGTCACAGGTGTATATCAGTGACGTCAGTACATTCACGGACACTGTACAGCTGGGGCTGACACGTCGACCCGTCTCCGTAGCCCCAGTAAGACTGATGACCTCCACCGAGTGAACTGCTGGCTCTGGCAGAAATCTGCTTGCATTTGTGTTTTACTGCTTGCGTTCCAAATTCGCTGTTGTGGTTTGTTTAAATTTTATTTCCGTGAAACACGTAACGTTCAAGTACGGATCAGCCATTGATATTTGCTGAGACGTGTAGTCTGGACAAACTGCAGACAGCAAAACGATGTCAGAAGCCACCGATTTAAATACCGGTAGTTGTTCAGTGTCCAGTGGGGGGAGGGGCACCACTACGCACGCGTTAGGTATATACATATGTGCCGCCCAAATGCCCCCTTTATTCTCTCACTCTCAAGTGTTGTTTTTTTTTTTTCAAAATTGCAGCTCTTGACTATATATTCAGTTGATATCCAAAGTGTTCAAATAATTAACATATATATGTTACTCGGATGACGGAAAATAGTGGCGGATCGGGTGCTTTGCTAACCAAAAAAATTACGCTCAATGACCACAAAGTCACACATTTTTGTCTCGTTCATATGCCCTCTATGGCATGGGCGGAACGCCCCCACCACTGTCATCAACTAGTGCCCCCCCCCCCCCAATGAGGGCTCAGTGATTGATAAATCCCCTCATTTCCTTTTACTCGAAGACAAAATAAAGTAAAAAACGCCAGTCAGTAATGCAGTAGTAATGTATTTCGGGGGGGGGGGGGGGGGGGGGTAGTGATGCATAATTCATCTCATATCTTTTCCCCGTTCCCTTTCCATTTAAGACAAAATAAAAGTAACACTCATAGTCAAGCCGATACACCAGCGCGTGATGTGTTTCTCTCCCCCCGCCCCCCGCCCGAGTGGAACACCGTTTCGGCAAGCAATAATGAATTGTCTCCGGAGTTATAACAACCCTTGTTTCCAGGATGTGGTGGGAGGGGGGCCATGAACAACTCCCCACGTGTATTACAACGGCCGTCTGTCATGCTTAACCTTCACCGTGGCGGCTTGCGGTTCCACAAGGCGCCAGCCAACTGTACGAGTGGTCTGGAGAGCCGTACCTGTGGCCCCCGCCTCCCCCGCCTCCCGCCTCCCGCCTCCCGCCCACCGCTCAGTGCCCGGATGAGGGTGGCGCGGCAAAGACCACGTGGCCGCTCACAGACGCCGAGGCGCTGCGAGGGCTCTTCAATCTCCCACACAGCGCCCCCTGGCGGCCGATTAGCTCGAACTGGCTGTAAACGTGCTAACGTCCTATACTTCCCGGGAAGTCTTAGTTAGGCACAGGGGTCTGGAACAATGGCGCCTGAAACTGACAAGTGACTTTCACCCACACACTGGGGCCATTCTCATTCATCTCATGCACGCCTCACGGGCAGGTGTTACCCGCCTTGTGAATTATCATTGTCTCATGAGCTGTTTGAGCTTTTCATTAAAACAGCTTGTTCCTGGTATTCTGAATTGCGTTTGACGGCCGTTTCTCCCTCGCTATCAATGGACTCGCCACCTTTTTTAGATCCTTGCCAGTACTCTTTGTCTAACTTTAATTGGGATCGGCTGTTGAAGTGTTTCTGACACCTTTAACAGGATTTGGGGGAATTTTCCTGTTAGAGCGTGTTGAAACTGTTGACGATCTCGCAACCGTAACTTTTACATGCTAATTTAACGACAGATCCTAATTTCACGAGCAACGGAAATATGCGTTATACGAGGGGTGCAGTCATATTCGTGACATTTATTTTCTGGTAATATTATTCAAAAAATGTCTTTTCCATATATTGATTTTTTTTTACATTTTTCATTTATCTTCTAAACTTTGCGAGCAAAGGTCACGAGATCTTGAAGTAAAATGACACCCTGACTTCCGTGCAGCTAAACAGATTTCTTTCCTGAGATTGGTTGCTTCTATATTCGTTTGACGATCTTTCTTGTGATGGATGTGCAGTTCACACTATTGTGGTTGGTTTAATATCATTTCGTCAACGTTCACCCTAGGCGACACTTGGCCTGTGGCTGTGGCGCCATCTATGATCGAAATCTGATTATTACTCAGTCTCTTTCGTTGACACTAGGGGGCAGCACATTATAATAGCCTGTCGCATGTTACGTTCTAGAACAGAACTGTTCCGGTTTTGTATTATTGATGTTTGTATTTATTTCAGAACTGCAGGCTCGACCTCCTGTACAACAAATATGAATTATTAACATTAGCATTAAGTTATATGGAACACACAATTTATATTTTAGCCTAATACAGACTCTTCGTAGGTGACTACGAAGCCTATATCTAATTTCTGCTACATACAGATGGTATACGCGTAGACTGTACCCCCACCCCCACCCTCTCCCCTACCCCGGCACTTGGTCAAGCGACTTAAATTTCAGCATTGAATTATGAGGTTTAACCATGCGGAGCTCAGCTGTATATCCAGGGCCTGGCCCAATATAGCCCTGCATGGCCTGCCAAGGGGAAGTCACCGGGGCAGTCGCTCGACCCCCGGTGCCGGATCAACGGGGTAATCCATGCCTTGCATCCGGCTAAACGCTTTCTGAACTCACCCCGCGAGGTGTTTGGTGACAGTCTGGCGACACAAACCATACAGAACAAGTTCCTGACAAGGAGAAACACTCGACTGCAGATCTGTGGGTCTCCGGTTCGACACCCGGTCTAGGTGGCAATCTAATCTGGGGCAGCGTTCATCCAAACCATTCCTTGTCCCCGGAGGTTCCTTGGCCTAATGTAGGCCTTGTGTTTACAAACCATTCGTTGTCCCCGGGGGTTCCTTGGCCTAATGTAGGCCTTGTGTTTACAAACCATTCGTTGTCCCCGGGGGTTCCTTGGCCTAATGTAGGCCTTGTGTTTACAAACCATTCCTTATCCCCGGGGGTTCCTTGGCCTAATGTAGGCCTTGTGTTTACAAACCATTCCTTGTCCCCGGGGGTTCCTTGGCCTAATGTAGGCCTTGTGTTTACAAACCATTCCTTGTCCCCTGGGGTTCCTTGGCCTAATGTAGGCCTTGTGTTTACAAACCATTCCTTGTCCCCGGGGGTTCCTTGGCCTAATTTAGGCCTTGTGTGTACAAACCATTCGCTGTCCCCGGGGGTTCCTTGGCCTAATGTAGGCATTGTGTTTACAAACCATTCGTTGTCCCCGGGGGTTCCTTGGCCTAATGTAGGCCTTGTGTTTACAAACCATTCGTTGTCCCCGGGGGTTCCTTGGCCTAATGTAGGCCTTGTATTTACAAACCATTCCTTATCCCCGGGGGTTCCTTGGCCTAATGTAGGCCTTGTGTTTACAAACCATTCCTTGTCCCCGGGGTTTCCTTGGCCTAATGTAGGCCTTGTGTTTACAAACCATTCCTTGTCCCCTGGGGTTCCTTGGCCTAATGTAGGCCTTGTGTTTACAAACCATTCCTTGTCCCCGGGGGTTCATTGGCCTAATGTAGGCCTTGTGTTTACAAACCATTCGCTGTCCCCGGGGGTTCCTTGGCCTAATGTAGGCATTGTGTTTACAAACCATTCGTTGTCCCCGGGGGTTCCTTGGCCTAATGTAGGCCTTGTATTTACAAACCATCGTTGTCCCCTGGGGTTCCTTGGCCTAATGTAGGCCTTGTATTTACAAACCATCGTTGTCCCCGGGGGTTCCTTGGCCTAATGTAGGCCTTGTGTTTACAAACCATTCGTTGTCCCCGGGGGTTCCTTGGCCTAATGTAGGCCTTGTGTTTACAAACCATTCCTTGTCCCCTGGGGTTCCTTGGCCTAATGTAGGCCTTGTGTTTACAAACCATTCCTCGTCCCCGGGGGTTCCTTGGCCTAATGTAGGCCTTGTGTTTACAAACCATTCGCTGTCCCCGGGGGTTCCTTGGCCTAATGTAGGCATTGTGTTTACAAACCATTCGTTGTCCCCGGGGGTTCCTTGGCCTAATGTAGGCCTTGTGTTTACAAACCATTCCTTGTCCCCTGGGGTTCCTTGGCCTAATGTAGGCATTGTGTTTACAAACCATTCGTTGTCCCCGGGGGTTCCTTGGCCTAATGTAGGCCTTGTGTTTACAAACCATTCGTTGTCCCCGGGGGTTCCTTGGCCTAATGTAGGCCTTGTGTTTACAAACCATTCGTTGTCCCCGGGGGTTCCTTGGCCTAATGTAGGCCTTGTATTTACAAACCATCGTTGTCCCCGGGGGTTCCTTGGCCTAATGTAGGCCTTGTATTTACAAACCATCGTTGTCCCCGGGGGTTCCGTGGCCTTATGTAGGCCTTGTGTTTACAAACCATTCCTTGTCCCCGGGGGTTCCTTGGCCTAATGTAGGCCTTGTATTTACAAACCATCGTTGTCCCCGGGGGTTCCTTGGCCTAATGTAGGCCTTGTATTTACAAACCATTCGTTGTCCCCGGGGGTTCCTTGGCCTAATGTAGGCCTTGTATTTACAAACCATTCGTTGTCCCCGGGGGTTCCTTTGCCTAATGTAGGCCTTGTGTTTACAAACCATTCGCTGTCCCCGGGGGTTCCTTGGCCTAATGTAGGCCTTGTATTTACAAACCATTCGTTGTCCCCGGGGGTTCCTTGGCCTAATGTAGGCCTTGTATTTACAAACCATTCCTTGTCCCCGGGGGTTCCTTGGCCTAATGTAGGCCTTGTGTTTACAAACCATTCCTTGTCCCCTGGGGTTCCTTGGCCTAATGTAGGCCTTGTGTTTACAAACCATCGTTGTCCCCGGGGGTTCCTTGGCCTAATGTAGGCCTTGTGTTTACAAACCATTCCTTGTCCCCTGGGGTTCCTTGGCCTTATGTAGGCCTTGTATTTACAAACCATCGTTGTCCCCGGGGGTTCCTTGGCCTAATGTAGGCCTTGTGTTTACAAACCATTCGTTGTCCCCGGGGGTTCCTTGGCCTAATGTAGGCATTGTGTTTACAAACCATTCGTTGTCCCCGGGGGTTCCTTGGCCTAATGTAGGCATTGTGTTTACAAACCATTCGTTGTCCCCGGGGGTTCCTTGGCCTAATGTAGGCCTTGTGTTTACAAACCATTCGTTGTCCCCGGGGGTTCCTTGGCCTAATGTAGGCCTTGTATTTACAAACCATCGTTGTCCCCTGGGGTTCCTTGGCCTAATGTAGGCCTTGTATTTACAAACCATCGTTGTCCCCGGGGGTTCCTTGGCCTAATGTAGGCCTTGTGTTTACAAACCATTCGTTGTCCCCGGGGGTTCCTTGGCCTAATGTAGGCCTTGTGTTTACAAACCATTCCTTGTCCCCTGGGGTTCCTTGGCCTAATGTAGGCCTTGTGTTTACAAACCATTCCTTGTCCCCGGGGGTTCCTTGGCCTAATGTAGGCCTTGTGTTTACAAACCATTCGCTGTCCCCGGGGGTTCCTTGGCCTAATGTAGGCATTGTGTTTACAAACCATTCGTTGTCCCCGGGGGTTCCTTGGCCTAATGTAGGCCTTGTGTTTACAAACCATTCCTTGTCCCCTGGGGTTCCTTGGCCTAATGTAGGCATTGTGTTTACAAACCATTCGTTGTCCCCGGGGGTTCCTTGGCCTAATGTAGGCCTTGTGTTTACAAACCATTCGTTGTCCCCGGGGGTTCCTTGGCCTAATGTAGGCCTTGTGTTTACAAACCATTCGTTGTCCCCGGGGGTTCCTTGGCCTAATGTAGGCCTTGTATTTACAAACCATCGTTGTCCCCGGGGGTTCCTTGGCCTAATGTAGGCCTTGTATTTACAAACCATCGTTGTCCCCGGGGGTTCCGTGGCCTTATGTAGGCCTTGTGTTTACAAACCATTCCTTGTCCCCGGGGGTTCCTTGGCCTAATGTAGGCCTTGTATTTACAAACCATCGTTGTCCCCGGGGGTTCCTTGGCCTAATGTAGGCCTTGTATTTACAAACCATTCGTTGTCCCCGGGGGTTCCTTGGCCTAATGTAGGCCTTGTATTTACAAACCATTCGTTGTCCCCGGGGGTTCCTTTGCCTAATGTAGGCCTTGTGTTTACAAACCATTCGCTGTCCCCGGGGGTTCCTTGGCCTAATGTAGGCCTTGTATTTACAAACCATTCGTTGTCCCCGGGGGTTCCTTGGCCTAATGTAGGCCTTGTATTTACAAACCATTCCTTGTCCCCGGGGGTTCCTTGGCCTAATG
Organism: Arenicola marina; assembly: GCA_964019135.1. Classification (NCBI taxonomy): domain Eukaryota; kingdom Metazoa; phylum Annelida; class Polychaeta; family Arenicolidae; genus Arenicola; species Arenicola marina. The sequence goes on from OZ025262.1 coordinate 8,821,453, forward strand.
TAGGCCTTGTGTTTACAAACCATTCCTTGTCCCCTGGGGTTCCTTGGCCTAATGTAGGCCTTGTGTTTACAAACCATCGTTGTCCCCGGGGGTTCCTTGGCCTAATGTAGGCCTTGTGTTTACAAACCATTCCTTGTCCCCTGGGGTTCCTTGGCCTTATGTAGGCCTTGTATTTACAAACCATCGTTGTCCCCGGGGGTTCCTTGGCCTAATGTAGGCCTTGTGTTTACAAACCATTCGTTGTCCCCGGGGGTTCCTTGGCCTAATGTAGGCATTGTGTTTACAAACCATTCGTTGTCCCCGGGGGTTCCTTGGCCTAATGTAGGCATTGTGTTTACAAACCATTCGTTGTCCCCGGGGGTTCCTTGGCCTAATGTAGGCCTTGTGTTTACAAACCATTCGTTGTCCCCGGGGGTTCCTTGGCCTAATGTAGGCCTTGTATTTACAAACCATCGTTGTCCCCTGGGGTTCCTTGGCCTAATGTAGGCCTTGTATTTACAAACCATCGTTGTCCCCGGGGGTTCCTTGGCCTAATGTAGGCCTTGTGTTTACAAACCATTCGTTGTCCCCGGGGGTTCCTTGGCCTAATGTAGGCATTGTGTTTACAAACCATTCGTTGTCCCCGGGGGTTCCTTGGCCTAATGTAGGCCTTGTATTTACAAACCATCGTTGTCCCCGGGGGTTCCTTGGCCTAATGTAGGCCTTGTGTTTACAAACCATTCGTTGTCCCCGGGGGTTCCTTGGCCTAATGTAGGCATTGTGTTTACAAACCATCGTTGTCCCCTGGGGTTCCTTGGCCTAATGTAGGCCTTGTATTTACAAACCATCGTTGTCCCCGGGGGTTCCTTGGCCTAATGTAGGCCTTGTGTTTACAAACCATTCGTTGTCCCCGGGGGTTCCTTGGCCTAATGTAGGCATTGTGTTTACAAACCATTCGTTGTCCCCGGGGGTTCCTTGGCCTAATGTAGGCCTTGTGTTTACAAACCATTCGTTGTCCCCGGGGGTTCCTTGGCCTAATGTAGGCATTGTGTTTACAAACCATTCGTTGTCCCCGGGGGTTCCTTGGCCTAATGTAGGCCTTGTGTTTACAAACCATTCGTTGTCCCCGGGGGTTCCTTGGCCTAATGTAGGCCTTGTATTTACAAACCATTCCTTATCCCCGGGGGTTCCTTGGCCTAATGTAGGCCTTGTGTTTACAAACCATTCCTTGTCCCCGGGGGTTCCTTGGCCTAATGTAGGCCTTGTATTTACAAACCATCGTTGTCCCCTGGGGTTCCTTGGCCTAATGTAGGCCTTGTATTTACAAACCATCGTTGTCCCCGGGGGTTCATTGGCCTAATGTAGGCCTTGTGTTTACAAACCATTCGTTGTCCCCGGGGGTTCCTTGGCCTAATGTAGGCATTGTGTTTACAAACCATTCGTTGTCCCCTGGGGTTCCTTGGCCTAATGTAGGCATTGTGTTTACAAACCATTCGTTGTCCCCGGGGGTTCCTTGGCCTAATGTAGGCATTGTGTTTACAAACCATTCGTTGTCCCCGGGGGTTCCTTGGCCTAATGTAGGCCTTGTGTTTACAAACCATTCGTTGTCCCCGGGGGTTCCTTGGCCTAATGTAGGCCTTGTATTTACAAACCATTCCTTATCCCCGGGGGTTCCTTGGCCTAATGTAGGCCTTGTGTTTACAAACCATTCCTTGTCCCCGGGGGTTCCTTGGCCTAATGTAGGCCTTGTATTTACAAACCATCGTTGTCCCCTGGGGTTCCTTGGCCTAATGTAGGCCTTGTATTTACAAACCATCGTTGTCCCCGGGGGTTCCTTGGCCTAATGTAGGCCTTGTGTTTACAAACCATTCGTTGTCCCCGGGGGTTCCTTGGCCTAATGTAGGCATTGTGTTTACAAACCATTCGTTGTCCCCGGGGGTTCCTTGGCCTAATGTAGGCATTGTGTTTACAAACCATTCGTTGTCCCCGCGGGTTCCTTGGCCTAATGTAGGCCTTGTGTTTACAAACCATTCGTTGTCCCCGGGGGTTCCTTGGCCTAATGTAGGCCTTGTATTTACAAACCATCGTTGTCCCCTGGGGTTCCTTGGCCTAATGTAGGCCTTGTATTTACAAACCATCGTTGTCCCCGGGGGTTCCTTGGCCTAATGTAGGCCTTGTGTTTACAAACCATTCGTTGTCCCCGGGGGTTCCTTGGCCTAATGTAGGCATTGTGTTTACAAACCATTCGTTGTCCCCGGGGGTTCCTTGGCCTAATGTAGGCATTGTGTTTACAAACCATTCGTTGTCCCCGGGGGTTCCTTGGCCTAATGTAGGCCTTGTGTTTACAAACCATTCGTTGTCCCCGGGGGTTCCTTGGCCTAATGTAGGCATTGTGTTTACAAACCATTCGTTGTCCCCGGGGGTTCCTTGGCCTAATGTAGGCCTTGTATTTACAAACCATTCCTTGTCCCCGGGGGTTCCTTGGCCTAATGTAGGCCTTGTGTTTACAAACCATTCGTTGTCCCCGGGGGTTCCTTGGCCTAATGTAGGCCTTGTATTTACAAACCATCGTTGTCCCCTGGGGTTCCTTGGCCTAATGTAGGCCTTGTATTTACAAACCATCGTTGTCCCCGGGGGTTCCGTGGCCTTATATAGGCCTTGTGTTTACAAACCATTCCTTGTCCCCGGGGGTTCCTTGGCCTAATGTAGGCCTTGTATTTACAAACCATCGTTGTCCCCGGGGGTTCCTTGGCCTAATGTAGGCCTTGTATTTACAAACCATTCGTTGTCCCCGGGGGTTCCTTGGCCTAATGTAGGCCTTGTATTTACAAACCATTCGTTGTCCCCGGGGGTTCCTTGGCCTAATGTAGGCCTTGTGTTTACAAACCATTCGCTGTCCCCGGGGGTTCCTTGGCCTAATGTAGGCCTTGTATTTACAAACCATTCGTTGTCCCCGGGGGTTCCTTGGCCTAATGTAGGCCTTGTATTTACAAACCATTCCTTGTCCCCGGGGGTTCCTTGGCCTAATGTAGGCCTTGTGTTTACAAACCATTCCTTGTCCCCTGGGGTTCCTTGGCCTAATGTAGGCCTTGTGTTTACAAACCATCGTTGTCCCCGGGGGTTCCTTGGCCTAATGTAGGCCTTGTGTTTACAAACCATTCCTTGTCCCCTGGGGTTCCTTGGCCTTATGTAGGCCTTGTATTTACAAACCATCGTTGTCCCCGGGGGTTCCTTGGCCTAATGTAGGCCTTGTGTTTACAAACCATTCGTTGTCCCCGGGGGTTCCTTGGCCTAATGTAGGCATTGTGTTTACAAACCATTCGTTGTCCCCGGGGGTTCCTTGGCCTAATGTAGGCCTTGTGTTTACAAACCATTCGTTGTCCCCGGGGGTTCCTTGGCCTAATGTAGGCCTTGTGTTTACAAACCATTCGTTGTCCCCGGGGGTTCCTTGGCCTAATGTAGGCCTTGTATTTACAAACCATCGTTGTCCCCTGGGGTTCCTTGGCCTAATGTAGGCCTTGTATTTACAAACCATCGTTGTCCCCGGGGGTTCCTTGGCCTAATGTAGGCCTTGTGTTTACAAACCATTCGTTGTCCCCGGGGGTTCCTTGGCCTAATGTAGGCATTGTGTTTACAAACCATTCGTTGTCCCCGGGGGTTCCTTGGCCTAATGTAGGCCTTGTATTTACAAACCATCGTTGTCCCCGGGGGTTCCTTGGCCTAATGTAGGCCTTGTGTTTACAAACCATTCGTTGTCCCCGGGGGTTCCTTGGCCTAATGTAGGCATTGTGTTTACAAACCATCGTTGTCCCCTGGGGTTCCTTGGCCTAATGTAGGCCTTGTATTTACAAACCATCGTTGTCTCCGGGGGTTCCTTGGCCTAATGTAGGCCTTGTGTTTACAAACCATTCGTTGTCCCCGGGGGTTCCTTGGCCTAATGTAGGCATTGTGTTTACAAACCATTCGTTGTCCCCGGGGGTTCCTTGGCCTAATGTAGGCCTTGTGTTTACAAACCATTCGTTGTCCCCGGGGGTTCCTTGGCCTAATGTAGGCATTGTGTTTACAAACCATTCGTTGTCCCCGGGGGTTCCTTGGCCTAATGTAGGCATTGTGTTTACAAACCATTCGTTGTCCCCGGGGGTTCCTTGGCCTAATGTAGGCCTTGTGTTTACAAACCATTCGTTGTCCCCGGGGGTTCCTTGGCCTAATGTAGGCCTTGTATTTACAAACCATCGTTGTCCCCTGGGGTTCCTTGGCCTAATGTAGGCCTTGTATTTACAAACCATCGTTGTCCCCGGGGGTTCCTTGGCCTAATGTAGGCCTTGTGTTTACAAACCATTCGTTGTCCCCGGGGGTTCCTTGGCCTAATGTAGGCATTGTGTTTACAAACCATTCGTTGTCCCCGGGGGTTCCTTGGCCTAATGTAGGCATTGTGTTTACAAACCATTCGTTGTCCCCGCGGGTTCCTTGGCCTAATGTAGGCCTTGTGTTTACAAACCATTCGTTGTCCCCGGGGGTTCCTTGGCCTAATGTAGGCCTTGTATTTACAAACCATCGTTGTCCCCTGGGGTTCCTTGGCCTAATGTAGGCCTTGTATTTACAAACCATCGTTGTCCCCGGGGGTTCCTTGGCCTAATGTAGGCCTTGTGTTTACAAACCATTCGTTGTCCCCGGGGGTTCCTTGGCCTAATGTAGGCCTTGTGTTTACAAACCATTCGTTGTCCCCGGGGGTTCCTTGGCCTAATGTAGGCATTGTGTTTACAAACCATTCGTTGTCCCCGGGGGTTCCTTGGCCTAATGTAGGCCTTGTGTTTACAAACCATTCGTTGTCCCCGGGGGTTCCTTGGCCTAATGTAGGCATTGTGTTTACAAACCATTCGTTGTCCCCGGGGGTTCCTTGGCCTAATGTAGGCCTTGTATTTACAAACCATCGTTGTCCCCGGGGGTTCCTTGGCCTAATGTAGGCCTTGTGTTTACAAACCATTCGTTGTCCCCGGGGGTTCCTTGGCCTAATGTAGGCCTTGTGTTTACAAACCATCGTTGTCCCCGGGGGTTCCTTGGCCTAATGTAGGCCTTGTGTTTACAAACCATTCGTTGTCCCCGGGGGTTCCTTGGCCTAATGTAGGCCTTGTGTTTACAAACCATTCCTTGTCCCCTGGGGTTCCTTGGCCTAATGTAGGCCTTGTGTTTACAAACCATTCCTTGTCCCCGGGGGTTCCTTGGCCTAATGTAGGCCTTGTGTTTACAAACCATTCGTTGTCCCCGGGGTTCCTTGGCCTAATGTAGGCATTGTGTTTACAAACCATTCGTTGTCCCCGGGGTTCCTTGGCCTAATGTAGGCCTTGTGTTTACAAACCATTCGTTGTCTCCGGGGGTTCCTTGGCCTAATGTAGGCCTTGTGTTTACAAACCGGACCGAAACAACCATCATTTCATTTCACTCTCTCATAACATATCATCCTTGATTCAAGCAAGGATCAAACTCCCTTCTGAGGCCGTTTGAAAAGCCTTCAATTTTGATTTCAGACACATGTACATATGTATACTACTCACAATTTGCTCATTGTGAGTAGTAATTGAAAGAACGGACGCCTGTCATTGTCTGTTGGCGGGAGAACGGACGCCTGTCATTGTCTGTTGGCGGGAGAAGGGACGCCTGTCATTGTCTGTTGGCGGGAAAACGGACGCCTGTCATTGTCTGTTGGGGAGAGAACGGACGCCTGTCATTGTCTGTTGGCGGGAGAACGGACGCCTATCATTGTCTGTTGGGAAGAACGGACGCCTATCATTGTCTGTTGGCGGGAGAACGGACGCCTGTCATTGTCTGTTGGCGGGAGAACGGACGCCTGTCATTGTCTGTTGGCGGGAGAAGGGACGCCTGTCATTGTCTGTTGGCGGGAAAACGGACGCCTGTCATTGTCTGTTGGGGAGAGAACGGACGCCTGTCATTGTCTGTTGGCGGGAGAACAGACGCCTATCATTGTCTGTTGGGAAGAACGGACGCCTGTCATTGTCTGTTGGGGAGAACGGACGCCTATCATTGTCTGTTGGCGGGAGAAGGGACGCCTGTCATTGTCTGTTGGGGAGAGAACGGACGCCTGTCATTGTCTGTTGGGGAGAACGGACGCCTATCATTGTCTGTTGGCGGGAGAACGGACGCCTGTCATTGTCTGTTGGCGGGAGAACGGACGCCTGTCATTGTCTGTTGGCGGGAGAAGGGACGCCTGTCATTGTCTGTTGGCGGGAAAACGGACGCCTGTCATTGTCTGTTGGGGAGAGAACGGACGCCTGTCATTGTCTGTTGGCGGGAGAACGGACGCCTGTCATTGTCTGTTGGCGGGAGAACGGACGCCTGTCATTGTCTGTTGGGGAGAGAACGGACGCCTGTCATTGTCTGTTGGGGAGAACGGACGCCTATCATTGTCTGTTGGCGGGAGAACGGACGCCTGTCATTGTCTGTTGGGGAGAGAACGGACGCCTGTCATTGTCTGTTGGCGGGAGAACGGACGCCTGTCATTGTCTGTTGGGGAGAGAACGGACGCCTGTCATTGTCTGTTGGGGAGAGAACGGACGCCTGTCATTGTCTGTTGGGGAGAACGGACGCCTGTCATTGTGTGTTGGCGGGAGAAGGGACGCCTGTCATTGTGTGTTGGGGAGAGAACGGACGCCTGTCATTGTCTGTTGGGGAGAACGGACGCCTATCATTGTCTGTTGGCGGGAGAACGGACGCCTGTCATTGTCTGTTGGCGCAGGAAGGGACGCCTGTCATTGTCTGTTGGCGAGAGAACGGACGCCTGTCATTGTCTGTTGGGGAGAACGGACGCCTGTCATTGTCTGTTGGGGAGAACGGACGCCTATCATTGTCTGTTGGCGGGAGAACGGACGCCTGTCATTGTCTGTTGGGGAGAGAACGGACGCCTGTCATTGTCTGTTGGCGGGAGAACGGACGCCTGTCATTGTCTGTTGGGGAGAGAACGGACGCCTGTCATTGTCTGTTGGGGAGAGAACGGACGCCTGTCATTGTCTGTTGGGGAGAACGGACGCCTGTCATTGTGTGTTGGCGGGAGAAGGGACGCCTGTCATTGTGTGTTGGGGAGAGAACGGACGCCTGTCATTGTCTGTTGGGGAGAACGGACGCCTATCATTGTCTGTTGGCGGGAGAACGGACGCCTGTCATTGTCTGTTGGCGCAGGAAGGGACGCCTGTCATTGTCTGTTGGCGAGAGAACGGACGCCTGTCATTGTCTGTTGGGGAGAACGGACGCCTGTCATTGTCTGTTCGCTGGAGAAGGGACGCCTGTCATTGTCTGTTGGCGAGAGAACGGAGGCCTGTCATTGTCTGTTGGCGGGAGAAGGGACGCCTGTCATTGTCTGTTGGGAAGAACGGACGCCTGTCATTGTCTGTTGGGAAGAACGGACGCCTGTCATTGTCTGTTGGGGAGAACAGACGCCTGTCATTGTCTGTTGGGGAGAAGGAACGCCTGTCATTGTCTGTTGGCGGGAGAAGGGACGCCTGTCATTGTCTGTTGGGGAAAAGGAACGCCTGTCATTGTCTGTTGGCGGGAGAACAGACGCCTGTCATCGTCTGTTGGTGAGAAGGAACGCCTGTCATTGTCTGTTGGCGGGAGAAGGGACGCCTGTCATTGTCTGTTGGCGGGAAAACGGACGCCTGTCATTGTCTGTTGGGGAGAGAACGGACGCCTGTCATTGTCTGTTGGCGGGAGAACGGACGCCTATCATTGTCTGTTGGGAAGAACGGACGCCTGTCATTGTCTGTTGGGGAGAACGGACGCCTATCATTGTCTGTTGGCGGGAGAAGGGACGCCTGTCATTGTCTGTTGGGGAGAGAACGGACGCCTGTCATTGTCTGTTGGGGAGAACGGACGCCTATCATTGTCTGTTGGCGGGAGAACGGACGCCTGTCATTGTCTGTTGGCGGGAGAACGGACGCCTGTCATTGTCTGTTGGGGAGAGAACGGACGCCTGTCATTGTCTGTTGGGGAGAGAACGGACGCCTGTCATTGTCTGTTGGGGAGAACGGACGCCTGTCATTGTGTGTTGGCGGGAGAAGGGACGCCTGTCATTGTGTGTTGGGGAGAGAACGGACGCCTGTCATTGTCTGTTGGGGAGAACGGACGCCTATCATTGTCTGTTGGCGGGAGAACGGACGCCTGTCATTGTCTGTTGGCGCAGGAAGGGACGCCTGTCATTGTCTGTTGGCGAGAGAACGGACGCCTGTCATTGTCTGTTGGGGAGAACGGACGCCTGTCATTGTCTGTTCGCTGGAGAAGGGACGCCTGTCATTGTCTGTTGGCGAGAGAACGGAGGCCTGTCATTGTCTGTTGGCGGGAGAAGGGACGCCTGTCATTGTCTGTTGGGAAGAACGGACGCCTGTCATTGTCTGTTGGGAAGAACGGACGCCTGTCATTGTCTGTTGGGGAGAACAGACGCCTGTCATTGTCTGTTGGGGAGAAGGAACGCCTGTCATTGTCTGTTGGCGGGAGAAGGGACGCCTGTCATTGTCTGTTGGGGAAAAGGAACGCCTGTCATTGTCTGTTGGCGGGAGAACAGACGCCTGTCATCGTCTGTTGGTGAGAAGGAACGCCTGTCATTGTCTGTTGGCGGGAGAAGGGACGTCTGTCATTGTCTGTTGGCGGGAGAAGGAACGCCTGTCATTGTCTGTTGGCGGGAGAAGGGACGCCTGTCATTGTCTATTGGGGAGAACGGACGCCTGTCATTGTCTGTTGGGGAGAACGGAGGCCTGTCATTGTCTCTTGGGGAGAACAGACGCCTGTCATTGTCTGTTGGCGGGAGAACGGACGCCTGTCATTGTCTGTTGGGGAGAACGGACGCCTGTCATTGTCTGTTGGGGAGAACGGACGCCTGTCATTGTCTGTTGGGGAGAACGGACGCCTGTCATTGTCTGTTCGCTGGAGAAGGGACGCCTGTCATTGTCTGTTGGCGAGAGATGTCTGTTTGCGAGAAAACGGAGGCCTGTCATTGTCTGTTGGCGGGAGAAGGGACGCCTGTCATTGTCTGTTGGGAAGAACGGACGCCTGTCATTGTCTGTTGAGAAGAACGGACGCCTGTCATTGTCTGTTGGGGAGAACGGACGCCTGTCATTGTCTGTTGGGGAGAACGGACGCCTGTCATTGTCTGTTGGCGGGATAACGGACGCCTGTCATTGTCTGTTGGGGAGAACGAACGCCTATCATTGTCTGTTGGGGAGAACGGACGCCTGTCATTGTCTGTTGGGGAGAACGGACGCCTGTCATTGTCTGTTGGCGAGAGAACGGAGGCCTGTCATTGTCTTTTGGCGGGAGAAGGGACGCCTGTCATTGTCTGTTGGCGGGATAACGGACGCTGGTCATTGTCTGTTGGGGAGAGAACGGAGGCCTGTCATTGTCTGTTGAGAAGAACGGACGCCTGTCATTGTCTGTTGGGAAGAACGGACGCCTGTCATTGTCTGTTGGCGGGAGAAGGGACGCCTGTCATTGTCTGTTGGCGGGATAACGGACGCCGGTCATTGTCTGTTGGTGGGAGAACGGGCGCGTGTCATTGTCTGTTGGGAAGAACGGACGCCTGTCATTGTCTGTTGGCGAGAGAAGGGACGCCTGTCATTGTCTGTTGGGGAGAACAGACGCCTGTCATTGTCTGTTGGGGAGAAGGAACGCCTGTCATTGTCTGTTGGCGGGATAACGGACGCCTGTCATTGTCTGTTGGGGAGAACGGACGCCTATCATTGTCTGTTGGGGAGAACGGACGCCTGTCATTGTCTGTTGGGGAGAACGGAGGCCTGTCATTGTCTGTTGGCGAGAGAACGGAGGCCTGTCATTGTCTGTTGGCGGGAGAAGGGACGCCTGTCATTGTCTGTTGGCGGGATAACGGACGCCGGTCATTGTCTGTTGGGGAGAGAACGGAGGCCTGTCATTGTCTGTTGAGAAGAACGGACGCCTGTCATTGTCTGTTGGGGAGAACGGACGCCTGTCATTGTCTGTTGGGGAGAACGGACGCCTGTCATTGTCTGTTGGCGGGAGAACGGACGCCTGTCATTGTCTGTTGGCGGGATAACGGACGCCGGTCATTGTCTGTTGGCGGGAGAACGGACGCGTGTCATTGTCTGTTGGGAAGAACGGACGCCTGTCATTGTCTGTTGGCGGGAGAAGGGACGCCTGTCATTGTCTGTTGGGGAGAACAGACGCCTGTCATTGTCTGTTGGGGAGAAGGAACGCCTGTCATTGTCTGTTGGCGGGAGAAGGGACGCCTGTCATTGTCTGTTGGGGAGAACAGACGCCTGTCATTGTCTGTTGGGGAAAAGGAACGCCTGTCATTGTCTGTTGGCGGGGGAAGGGACGCCTGTCATTGTCTGTTGGCGAGAGAACGGACGCCTGTCATTGTCTGTTGGGGAGAACGGACGCCTGTCATTGTCTGTTCGCTGGAGAAGGGACGCCTGTCATTGTCTGTTGGCGAGAGAACGGAGGCCTGTCATTGTCTGTTGGCGGGAGAAGGGACGCCTGTCATTGTCTGTTGGGAAGAACGGACGCCTGTCATTGTCTGTTGGGAAGAACGGACGCCTGTCATTGTCTGTTGGGGAGAACAGACGCCTGTCATTGTCTGTTGGGGAGAAGGAACGCCTGTCATTGTCTGTTGGCGGGAGAAGGGACGCCTGTCATTGTCTGTTGGGGAAAAGGAACGCCTGTCATTGTCTGTTGGCGGGAGAACAGACGCCTGTCATCGTCTGTTGGTGAGAAGGAACGCCTGTCATTGTCTGTTGGCGGGAGAAGGGACGTCTGTCATTGTCTGTTGGCGGGAGAAGGAACGCCTGTCATTGTCTGTTGGCGGGAGAAGGGACGCCTGTCATTGTCTATTGGGGAGAACGGACGCCTGTCATTGTCTGTTGGGGAGAACGGAGGCCTGTCATTGTCTCTTGGGGAGAACAGACGCCTGTCATTGTCTGTTGGCGGGAGAACGGACGCCTGTCATTGTCTGTTGGGGAGAACGGACGCCTGTCATTGTCTGTTGGGGAGAACGGACGCCTGTCATGGTCTGTTGGGGAGAACGGACGCCTGTCATTGTCTGTTGGGGAGAACGGACCCCTGTCATTGTCTGTTCGCTGGAGAAGGGACGCCTGTCATTGTCTGTTGGCGAGAGAACGGAGGCCTGTCATTGTCTGTTGGCGGGAGAAGGGACGCCTGTCATTGTCTGTTGGGAAGAATGGACGCCTGTCATTGTCTGTTGGCGAGAGAACAGACGCCTGTCATTGTCTGTTGGCGGGAGAACGGACGCCTGTCATTGTCTGTTGAGAAGAACGGACGCCTGTCATTGTCTGTTGGGGAGAACGGACGCCTGTCATTGTCTGTTAGGGAGAACGGACGCCTGTCATTGTCTGTTGGCGGGATAACGGACGCCTGTCATTGTCTGTTGGGGAGAACGGACGCCTATCATTGTCTGTTGGGGAGAACGGACGTCTGTCATTGTCTGTTGGGGAGAACGGACGCCTGTCATTGTCTGTTGGCGAGAGAACGGAGGCCTGTCATTGTCTGTTGGCGGGAGAAGGGACGCCTGTCATTGTCTGTTGTCGGGATAACGGACGCTGGTCATTGTCTGTTGGGGAGAGAACGGAGGCCTGTCATTGTCTGTTGAGAAGAACGGACGCCTGTCATTGTCTGTTGGGGAGAACGGACGCCTGTTATTGTCTGTTGGGGAGAACGGACGCCTGTCATTGTCTGTTGGCGGGAGAAGGGACGCCTGTCATTGTCTGTTGGCGGGATAACGGACGCCGGTCATTGTCTGTTGGCGGGAGAAGGGACGCCTGTCATTGTCTGTTGGCGGGAGAAGGGACGCCTGTCATTGTCTGTTGGGGAGAACAGACGCCTGTCATTGTCTGTTGGGGAGAAGGAACGCCTGTCATTGTCTGTTGGCGGGATAACGGACGCCTGTCATTGTCTGTTGGGGAGAACGGACGCCTATCATTGTCTGTTGGGGAGAACGGACGCCTGTCATTGTCTGTTGGGGAGAACGGACGCCTGTCATTGTCTGTTGGCGAGAGAACGGAGGCCTGTCATTGTCTGTTGGCGGGAGAAGGGACGCCTGTCATTGTCTGTTGGCGGGATAACGGACGCCGGTCATTGTCTGTTGGGGAGAGAACGGAGGCCTGTCATTGTCTGTTGAGAAGAACGGACGCCTGTCATTGTCTGTTGGGGAGAACGGACCCCTGTCATTGTCTGTTGGGGAGAACGGACGCCTGTCATTGTCTGTTGGCGGGAGAAGGGACGCCTGTCATTGTCTGTTGGCGGGATAACGGACGCCGGTCATTGTCTGTTGGCGGGAGAACGGACGCGTGTCATTGTCTGTTGGGGAGAGAAGGGACGCCTGTCATTGTCTGTTGGCGGGAGAAGGGACGCCTGTCATTGTCTGTTGGGGAGAACAGACGCCGGTCATTGTCTGTTGGCGGGAGAACGGACGCGTGTCATTGTCTGTTGGGAAGAACGGACGCCTGTCATTGTCTGTTGGCGGGAGAAGGGACGCCTGTCATTGTCTGTTGGCGGGAGAACGGACGCGTGTCATTGTCTGTTGGGAAGAACGGACGCCTGTCATTGTCTGTTGGGGAGAACAGACGCCTGTCATTGTCTGTTGGGGAGAAGGAACGCCTGTCATTGTCTGTTGGCGGGAGAAGGGACGCCTGTCATTGTCTGTTGGGGAAAAGGAACGCCTGTCATTGTCTGTTGGCGGGAGAACAGACGCCTGTCATCGTCTGTTGGGGAGAAGGAACGCCTGTCATTGTCTGTTGGCGGGAGAAGGGACGCCTGTCATTGTCTGTTGGCGGGAGAAGGGACGCCTGTCATTGTCTATTGGGGAGAACGGACGCCTGTCATTGTCTGTTGGGGAGAGAAGGGACGTCTGTCATTGTCTGTTGGCGGGAGAAGGGACGCCTGTCATTGTCTGTTGGCGGGAGAAGGGACGCCTGTCATTGTCTATTGGGGAGAACGGACGCCTGTCATTGTCTGTTGGCGGGAGAAGGGACGTCTGTCATTGTCTGTTGGCGGGAGAAGGGACGCCTGTCATTGTCTGTTGACGGGAGAAGGGACGCCTGTCATTGTCTGTTGGCGGGAGAACGGACGCCTGTCATTGTCTTTTGGCGGGAGAAGGGACGCCTGTCATTGTCTGTTGGGGAGAGAAGGGACGCCTGTCATTGTCTGTTGGGGAGAGAACGGACGCCTGTCATTGTCTGTTGGGGAGAACAGACGCCTGTCATTGTCTGTTGATGAAAAAATGGACGCCGTCTTTTTGCGGGAAAACGGATGTATCGTAGCGAACTAAGGAAAACCGGAAGTGCCAGCGTATATATGGCGGCCAGTTACCGTGTCGGCTGGATGAGTTGAACGGGTTCACAAAGCATCACTCCGGGCGTCTGTCCTTGTTGTCTTCCTGCTTCCAGTTCTCTCCAGTAGGCGTCGTTATGAGTCATCGTTATGAGACTTTTTTAAGGCGAGAAGTTGCTTGTAAATCGCTTGCCCACAACAAAGGAGGTGTTGACGTTTTTCTGGATGGCTATATACCTGCCGCTCGTCAAGTGCTGTCGGGAGGCTACCTCTGCCCTCGCCTCTTTATCGCCTCTGATGCGATGCCCCCCTCTGATACACACTATCTAAACAAAACCTGCCTGGCCGCTCCGGGAAAGTGCCGTAAATCTTGGCGTTGCTTACGTAAAGACGCCGGCCTGTGCCCTGATGAGATCTTAGTCTTGTCTGCGTCCGCCGCTCATCCTGGAAGGAGCCCCGGGTACGAAGTGGCTGAGTCGCTGCGGCGGTTTCCTGGAAGGCCGATGGGGTGTGCGCACTGGCGGCCGGCCTCGACCGCGGCGGCGGCGGCGGCGGCGGCGGCGGCGGCGGGACTTCGCGGTAGCCAGGGCTGTACGCTGAAATAGCATATCCACAAATCTAGCGTCCTTAAAATAGGCCGTGCGGGTGGAGGGGAGGGGAGCTTGATCTATGCCATTCTCACGACGTGTTGCCTATCCTGTTCCTGTAAATCCTGGCCGGGCCTCGTTCAAAAAAGCACCGATTTGCTGCCTTCGGTAACGTAAAACACACCCTACCCCTACCCCCTACACCCTCCTCCGTCCCGATACCCCCCGGCCCCTATACAAACTCATTAGGAGCCGCCCCCGCCCCCACCCGCCCCCAAACAACGGCTGCGTGCTACCATTCATCTGGCCTATGACGTGTCGCGTATAAAGCGACTGGCATACATATGGCAGTCAATATAAAGTCGACGTCGGTTGCTGAGGCTGGAGCTGTATCCGTGGATGCTGGGGCAGATACTGCTGAGCGGTGTTTGTACTCAGCATTCGGCTACAACCGTGGCGCTGACTATTACTGTATATCTGACTATAGCGCGAACAGCCAAGCAACAGCAACGAGTTGTCAATATATCATCTCACCAACTACCCAGTTCATTGGAGCTCATTGGAATAACAATATTTGCGGTTTGACCACTGTCGCCTGGATCGGCGAATCAGTCTATGAGAAGGCACAGCGTGAGCTGGATTTTCCCGCCCGCCATGGGATCCTCCGGCCGTTCTGGATCCCAGCCCTCGACCCCTGCTCCGAGATCCGCCAAGGTAACGACCCCCGCTGGCTTCAGGCTCCAGACCTGCTGGCCTATAATGTGTACGTCACGCAGAGACTGGGTGCGCATTGCGCAGTGGGGTACGTCACGCAGAGACTGGGTGGGCATTGCGCAGTGGGGTACGTCACGTAGAGACTGGGTGGGCATTGCGCAGTGGGGTACGTCACGCAGAGACTGGGTGGGCATTGCGCAGTGGGGTACGTCACGTAGAGACTGGGTGGGCATTGCTCTGTGGGGTACATCACGTAGAGACTGGGTGGGCATTGCGCAGTGGGGTACGTCACGCAGAGACTGGGTGGGCATTGCGCAGTGAGGTACGTCATGTAGAGACTGGGTGGGCATTGCGCAGTGGGGTACGTCTCGTAGAGACTGGGTGGGCATTGCGCAGTGGGGTACGTCACGTAGAGACTGGGTGGGCATTGCGCAGTGGGGTATGTCACGCAGAGACTGGGTGGGCATTGCGCAGTGGGGTACGTCACGTAGAGACTGGGTGGGCATTGCGCAGTGGGGTACGTCTCGTAGAGACTGGGTGGGCATTGCGCAGTGGGGTACGTCACGTAGAGACTGGGTGGGCATTGCGCAGTGGGGTATGTCACGCAGAGACTGGGTGGGCATTGCGCAGTGGGGTACGTCACGTAGAGACTGGGTGGGCATTGCGCAGTGGGGTATGTCACGCAGAGACTGGGTGGGCATTGCGCAGTGGGGTACGTCACGTAGAGACTGGGTGGGCATTGCGCAGTGGGGTATGTCACGCAGAGACTGGGTGGGCATTGCGCAGTGGGGTACGTCACGTAGAGACTGGGTGGGCATTGCGCAGTGGGGTACGTCACGCAGAGACTGGGTGGGCATTGCGCAGTGGGGTACGTCACGCAGAGACTGGGTGGGCATTGCGCAGTGGGGTATGTCATGCAGAGACTGGGTGGGCATTGCGCAGTGGGGTACGTCACGCAGAGACTGGGTGGGCATTGCGCAGTGGGGTTTGCTCCTAGTTGTGTCGTGTAGAACCGCAGCCTCTTGACAAACTGCTGATAACGTTAATTTTTTATTACATGTACTGCCGTCGTTATGAAAATTGTGTATTATAATCTTGCGGTAAGATCTGACCATGGCCAGGGTATTCATCGTTTAACTCGTCATGGTACGTATCCCAGCGTGATTTTGGCACCCAGACTGGCCGACAGCCTCCTCAATGGTTGGTTGGTTGTATATCCAGGACGCTTTAGCCACTACTGGTCGTATCGCGTCAATGGGAGACGGAAGGGAGAGCGGCAGACATGTCCCCGGAGCCCTATCCAGAATGGGCCTATGGTTCGATTCCCCGATGAAAGTGGTGTTTGTCGCTATGTGGTCTATGAACGTATCGCGACCTGAGCCGCTGAAGCTTGGAGTTGAGTATGCGGTAGCTTCACAAGTCCGTGGTTGGCGGATCCCCTGATAAGCTCCCTCCCTGCATTGGTGTGGCATGGTAGAGCCTTAGGCTATGGGCTGGACGGGCTGTGAAACACCCGCCATCTGATCTGAAGTCTACACCAGGGCGAGGGAACTGGCCTGGGAACAGGTGGGGATCCCCCTCCACAAGCCCCGCCGCGTGTGTCGCCACTATGTGCTCGCCGCTGTTCTGCCCGAGGCTGCTTCAATGTTAGATCATTGTCAGAGGATTTTTTTCCACGTCTCCTGCATCGTTACGTAATAAATCCGTCCCAATGCCCCCTGCATCATGGGCGTGTTTCGTCTAGCCCCACAGCATGGTCCCGGGAGGTCCTTGGGTCCAACACATAACCTTTATATGTACCTAAGTGGCGTAACTGCATCAATTATTGAACGACTAAGTTGCTTGGTCCAGTTCGCCCCATGCATGCGCCCAGCTGGCCTAAAGCACCATTTCGATGGCCTAAAGCTCCATTTCGATGGCCTAAAGCTCCATTTCGATGGCCTGAAGCTCCATTTCGACGGCCTAAAGCTCCATTACGATGGCCTAAAGCTCCATTACGATGGCCTAAAGCTCCATTACGATGGCCTAAAGCTCCATTACGATGGCCTAAAGCTCCATTACGATGGCCTAAGGCACCATTTTGATGGCCTAAAGCTCCATTACGATGGCCTAAAGCTCCAATACGGTGGCCTAAAGCTCCATTACGATGGCCTAAAGCATCATGTCTTCACCCCGAGGATCAGCAGGACCGCTTTATATTGCGCCATGTGACCGCGGCCAGTAACAGCCTTACATGTCTAACAGCTGCATGTTACCTATGGCTGTTATAGTTGCTTGCTACTTATGTCTGTTCCGACTTCCTATTGCCTATGTCCATTTCAGCTGCCTATTACTTATGTGTATTGCAGCTATTGGTGGGTTTCCTAGCTTTATCACAGCTGCTTGTTTGTTACCTATCTCTGTCACAGCTGCTTGTTTGTTACCTATCTTTGTTACCTCTGCCTGTTACAGCCTGTGACACCTGTCCTCACTTAACGAGATTTTTGTGAAACGCGTTCGTTCCAACGTACAAATTGTGTCCCTAAATCCACGAAAATTATGATTATTTTGCCCAACTTGTGAACGAACGAAGTGACGTGGGTTGGTGAGGGAACCTCTCTAGCTCAGTGGGTAAGAAGGCTTATCTGCAGATCCACAGGTCGTGGGTTCGAACCCTGGTACATGCCTGAGCCGTGTGCTGTTTCACCACGCCATGGACCCGGGAAGTGTATTGGTCATGTCATGCCTTCAGGTGCGCAAAACAGTCCACAACATCAACATTCCGCGGGTTGATGACTAATAAGAGGGCACAAATGCAAATATTTCTATAATGATCAATAAGTCGCGGCACATGTACCGGGACACTGACGACACACTTGTTATCTTAAGTTGAATTGGTAATAGACGTTGGCCTCCTAGCATGGCTCACTTTTAGTCACGTGTTCTCTGTCACTCGGCTGAAATAATTGGTACAAATATCTTCAGTGAGTCTTTTGATATCACAGGCCAACAGAGTAACTGACCTACTTCTTTCTTCGAGCCTAACGGCACATGGATCGGTGGTTCGAGTCCCGCTGTGGCCATGTCTATATGGTCGCAGGATAAAGATCTCTTGTCCTTCTTCGTAAAGAGTAGGTGGTTCCCCCCAGGGACCTGGCTCCACTCTCCTTTCCTTCTCCCATTGACGCGATATGATCAAAAGTGGTTGCAGCGTCCTGAATATACAACCAACCAACCATCTTCCTTCGGGGGAGATGTCTCTCTCGGTATGATACGTGTTTCTACATACCTGCCCAGTGACATCAGATGGTAGCGTGCTGAAAGCTGCGGCACAAATCATCCAGTTAGTTGGTAGATCTGGGCCCCAATTGCCTCCATTACCTTGCGTTGCTAGACATATTCTGACAGTATACATCAAATATGGAAAAAACAGGGACGAATGTTTTTCTTCTTTTGCTTTTAGTGCGACCCAAGAGTACTTCCTGTGCGTCTGTTTTACACGCGCCTACATCGCTGTGGCGTAATGGCCAGAATTCCTCTTGTACATGTCTTGCTGAATTACCAGACATTCCATATATGTTTTGTGGCTATTAGGAATGGTTCTCTTACCCGCCGCACGTCTATGTAACCTGAGTCCTACTTAGAAGTCCCGTTTACCATTCCTCCGGCGCGCCACGCTGTGAACACAGTCAATACCGCCTTACTGCGTGTGATCCGCCACGCCTCTATAATACACTGCCGCGCCCGCCCAACAGCGAGCGCCTGGGTCTGCATTACCCATTACTGACTGATTAATGTCTGCTGTGGAAGGCTCACAAATACCTACAGGTAGTGGGTACGACATATTCGGGTTCTGTCTTTCGCTGGTCTTACGCGAACTCAATTAAAGGTATGATCAAAAGCGAGCTCACAAAACATGTTCGTGCGCAGGTGTTTAATACATGACTTACATAACAGAAGTCTAAACTTCTATCTGCCATCGAAAGCTTCAAAATGAGTGATTTTGGGCGATCCCTGTCTGTGTCCCTGTGCGGATTATATCTCTGGTGATGCACAAGTCACACGTTGAACCCCTGCGTTCCACATTTTCTACCCAAGTAGCCAAGTGCGAAGAAGAAGAAATAGTTTCAGGGCTCTGTCTTTGATTGGTCATAATAAATCCCATGAGCAGCCGGAATGTACGCCATAGGTGTTGCGGCGTGGCATCCAGGTCGTTTCAACATAGCTCACGTATGACTCACAGCCTAATATTTAGTCTAATAATCCATTTCGTGGGATCTACCCAACAAGAGAGACCGTCACCTACGTCCCTGAGAATCAAACTCGCCCTTATCACATAAACGTTGCTTATCCAGAAATATATACATGTACGTATATTTTTGGGGAAAGTTTGAATGGAAATGATAGAAAAGATGTAGACAGGTCTTAGTGTATTAGGAACACGCATTGTGCGCAATAAATAACAGGGCACGTTGTCAAGCCACTTTGTTTGTTCAAACTGGGTCATCTCCTGTGGAAAAGTGTGGTTTTCTTGTGTACCACGTCATCAAACTTCGGGCATCACTTTCGTTTTTTTTTTTTTTTTTTAATGATAACATCTATTGCGGAGTGTGTAAATAAAATAAGGTGGAAAATTGCTGTTTGAGCAGCTTTAATTAACACGAGGCCAGCCGCATGTCGCTGGCCTCGACAAGCTGAACGGGGCATCACTAAAATGCGACTCACTAACTCATGTGACAGTGTTGTTATCTCGGTACTGCATGGCCATGGTGTACATCGGCCTGTACTCCGGAACCGCCGTGTCTGACTCACGATGGCTGTGGCTGTACTCTGACCCACCGAGTCCTCGTATTAAACCCGAATAACACACACCACGACTGGTTAGTAGTGTAAAGAGTAGTGCCGCCGCCGAGCGACTTGACCGCCCCCCCCCGCTTCTCCACCCACCCCTCACTCACACATACACCAATATCCAGGGGCTAGATTTAGTCAAATTACCATTAGGATACCACGGGCATTTTATTATGAAGCCTAAAGCTATTTAATCGCATATTTCTTAACAATTAAATCAAATCCGCTGATACTGAAATGAAAGGTCGGCATCCACAATTAACACAACTGTAACATTTGCTTAGAATTGTTTTGGTAAACTTGCCAGTAAAGGTACCATTTGCATGACCGTTTACCGTCAGTTCGAACTTACGTGCACTACGTCACAGATTTGTGTGTATTTTCCCGGTTTATCACACCGTTCTAGGAATGTTGAGGGGGCTCCAGGCAATGAAGTTCCGGGATAATTAAGTGATAAGAATCGATAATTCTTGCATTATTCAGGCCATGAATATGTAGCAATTTTAGATGCTGACATGGCTTTGGCGAGAAACAACTGTATGCATAGCTTTCATAAATTCTCAATTTTCCCCTGACTCTGGTCTCCCAGTCTTAATATACATCCAACGCTGCGGAGTTCTGATGATGCTCATGTCATGTCACGTTGTTTTACTTGCAGAAGGAGGCCACTGCAGCCGTGAAGAAAGGAGGGTCCTTCAAGCACCTCAAGGGGTTGCTACGGCGGAACACCCTGACGGGGTCCCACGAGGTGAGTCAGCGGGAGGGAGGGGGGAGGTGGCGGTCATCATGTATTTATTTAATTCGTGGCTGTCTGGGTAAGGACATATAATCGATAAGAATATCGTATGTCTCAACCTCTAGTAGATCACAATTCGGCTTCAATCGCTGATCCCGATATCTGGAGATTCTTGACCGTCGTATGACCCCGAGAGGTTCCAGGACCCATTTGTGCATCTACTGTGTGCACATATGTGGCGTGAAGCACCAATTTATTCAAACCCCAGTCACGTGTACGGATAGCACACATTACACACGGACAGTGACACTCTTACTGTTCCTAATTCTGATTCTTCTTCCAAATTAATAACTGAATACAAGTTGTATGAATCCTCATGTGTCATTTATATACATTGACAAGACAACAGGTCAAGTTTTCTGTTATCGCTCTCCATCCTCTTCACCTTTTCATGTCTTCTCAATCCACTACATTAAACACTCCGTACAACGGCGATGGCGGGGTGCCGCCTGTCACATTGCTATGGCCGTTGCACGCCTGCCTCTGATTGGTATCCCGGTTGCTGGACCCTGTGTTGTGGTTGGTCATACGCCATCTATTTGGATGTTGAATGAATCTGGCTGTGTGGCGAGATGTATCTTGATGATGCGTCCACAGCGCCCGGAAAGCAATAGGTCGCTCCTGGTACTCTCTGGATTAAGTATACCACAGAACAGGTGGATCGTTGCATCACGCTTAAGCATGAGATGGTTACTTACTGATACTGAATAACGCAGATTGACCTCAAGGGTCTTGAAGGTCATGGATGGAAATTCGCCTTCAGGGCCAGCCGCAAAGACGGTCGCGTTATCCTGCACGCCTATTATCGCTCACTGCGATTCTCCACTCGCCATGTCGGCCACAGCGAACACTTATTATCGCCCACGTTTAAACGCACCGCAAAACCTAAAACCTAATAAAGGCTAAAGAACTTACTATCAGGGCATGGGTACCTGACCGCGAACAGCCAGTGACTTGATGTGACTTGTGGTGACTTGACGTCATAGGGTGACCTCGTCTGCTGTGATTCTCTACACATGTCACGTGTGTGACGCACGTGGCCATAACGTGATTACCATCGATCGCGCATCGCCTGTAATCCGACTGATCCACTTAATCCTGCTTAATCTCGCTCTGGGATTATATCCAGTCTTAATCACCCCTCGCGACCTCCCGTTAAAGCCCTGCCGCCTACCCCTCTGTTTGTATCCTCCAGGCGGGCTTTGATGTGATTGATCTGCTAAACCAATAACGAGATAGTACCTGCGAGCCAACCTAGTGTGTCGCTCAGGGCGGCTTCTGTTCATGTTTGTGGCGCTCAGTGACACTTGCGCGCCCCCCCCCCCTACTCCCCCACCCATGTCCTTGCCCCGGGGGTGTGTTATGCCTTGATTACGTGGGGTACAGACCCGCGTGGCTCAGGCTATCCTGAGGTCATCAAAACGCACTGATGTCGGTCTGCGGGCCTTAACGCTTCACTGCTTACACATATTTACTTATATGGTGTCCACGGCTGTTTGGTTGCGTATCCGCTGCTACACTCTCGTGTCAATACGAGATCCTCTAGAAATGCGTGCATGTTCACGTATGGGCAGCCTGAAACACCCGTTTCAATTCCTCTTTCATCGGGGCTCTATGGGGAATGCCACCAGAGGGTGTTATCACACGACGTTGAATATTCCATCCCTTTCTGCAATCACAGAATCCCATGTTCTATTGCTGTATATATACTGAAGGATATTCATGATTTTAAGGATTAGTGGATCTTTGGTCAGGGTCTTCAAAAGCTACAGTCTGGCTGTTCGCCTACTGGCCACTGGATAGGGCATTTTGAAGGCGACAACCGCCCTCTGTAACCCTCTGACGGGAGAAACGAGGGGTGTTGGTGTTTGGCTTTGTACAGTCTGCGTTTTATTTCTCTGGAGAGCGGAGGAGTTTATGTCACGTGGAGTTGTGTAATCGACGCCCGCGATTCCCCTCACGTTGTTGACATCGATAGCGCCCTCCAACGGTGGATACAACGGCAAAAAACCCATCGCAGCTTGTGGCTGTCAACTGATTGAGGGTTGTTGTGAGGGTCTTTCATTGGCAATCGCCTCAAGCGTGTTGGGGCGGACTTCATGCGAGCCACGGCACTTCCACTTGGTATGGGGTTGTATGGGTTAACACCTGTATGGGGACTATCTGGATTCGTTGGCAGACAAAACTAGGTTGACACTGGGTATGAGCAGGACACCATCGACTACCGTGGACTTCGCTTGGTTCGATGATTCCCATTGGCACTAGCATTGATTGGATCGACCTCTACTGCACGCTTAGGTGTGAATTGTCGGCGGGTTATCTGTAGTGTAGTGTTTATAAAAGTGGGCTGTGTGTTTGATATATTGTGGTATCGCGTCCTTATCGCTCTTGAGGACTCTCTGGTGCCTTGGATGATGCTTGGGTTAAGATGGCTCAAGGCTGCTTTCACACATGTTGCCGGGACGCTGCACCGAGACGCTCAAGGTCACTGTGCTTGACCTTCCACTGGACGTTCCCATCGGATGATCCGCACTGACCTCAAACAAGTTTTTTATTCTCATTCATACGCAAGCGTTGTGGATATACACACGTACATATCTATCACAGAGACCGTTCCTCTGGGCGATAATGGGACGTTTCGATGCGGTGGTCGGCCTGATAGAGACCATGGAGGGCGGTTGGTTCGCTCAGGCTTGAGGAGATCAATGAGCCTATGGGGTGTGTGTATGGATCGCGGGACGGTCACTCGGTGCTGTGACTGAGTCTACCGTGGGGGTCGCACCCCTCACAGGGTGGTAACCCCGGGCACCCTGCCCTGCCCACCCCTGCTGTAGTCTCGGGGCTGAGCAGTGGGGCCGGTGGACGACCGGTGGACGATCCACGGCAGATGGGGCATTCCGCGGTGAGTCTCCGACCCTCGTTTTGTTCTCTGTTCTTCCGTAGTTTATACTTTATAATTTATTACCCAACCCACAGTTAGCCCCCGGGGGCCCGCCCGGTAGCTCAGTGGGTTAAAGCCCTCGCCTTGAGTGCTCTGGCCACCTGAGAGTATAACGACTGGTGGATCGATAGTTCGAGCCCCGCTGTGGCCGCAGGATAAAGATCCCAGGTCCTTGTTCGCAAAGAGTAGGGGGTTACCCCCGGGGACATGGCTCCACTCTCCCTTCCTTCTCCCATTGACGCGATATGACCAAAAGTGGTTCTTGATTATACAACCAACCAACCACAGTTAGCCTCAAATTTACGTCGGTTGGTGTCAATGTGAATCTTTTTACATGTATTTGTTTGTCTGTTTCTTGCAGTCGCTGGTAGTATCTGACGCGGACAACCACAAGACTGGCGTCAAGCTGCTGGCCGCCTCCAGCATCACGTCGCTGACGTCTGGGGGCGCCACCAGGACCGCGTCTGAAGCAGACGACAGGGAGGGCGGCGCGGGAAGGGCTGCCGGCTGGGCCGTCAACTTCGACCGACTACTCAGAGACGACGTGGGCCTCGCCACGTTCACCGTAAGTCGTCAGAATATTGAAGCCACAATTTTAACAAAATGTAATCGTTGGACGAGCGGGGCCGCTCAATTTTGGCGGGAAAGGTTTCATGGGTTCAGATGCAGGGGCATTGAAATGCCTCTGGCCGGGGATGCTAAGTCGGTAGCGCGTCAGACCTTTGATCTTAGGGTTGTGCCGTCAATTCCAGATAGAGGCAGTTTTGTTTCTGTTTTTGCATATACTGATTGTAACGGTCCCTATTTGCTCTAACAACTGTGGTCCTCTCCACGATCATCACTTTTTTTTTTAAATCATTAAAACTGTGATTTTGAGACTAATCGGAAAATTTATTCAGACTGCCCGGGTAAAAAATTGACAATATATTAGCTAGTAAGATGCACGTATATATTATAACCTGTAAATTGAAACTCCCATCGAGTAGAGATGCTTCATTGTAATGCCTTATGGAATGATGAAGTGCCAGACTCGAACATATGGCGATATCACTAATAGAGCTATGCTAACTCCTTGACTGAAATCACGCATGGAGTCCTGGTTGTAAATATATTTCAGATTATTGTAAAGTTGCATTTACTGAGCTGTAGATAATTTTTCGTCTTTGCAAGTCTCAAATGCGTCTCGTTTGATTTTTATGTTCTAGAATAATGTTATTTCCTTTCCTTCACAGGAATTTTTGAAGAAAGAATTCAGTGAAGAAAATATTATTTTCTGGAAGAAATGTGAGGAGTTTAAGAAAATAACAGACATATGCCAGGTTTGTCCAAGATATGCTCCATTGAGCCTCCGTAGATTCCAACGGTGTATCGAAAAAACTTCTCGAAATTAGAGGTTCCGTTGGTTAGAAGTATTAAACATAGGCTTCAATGTATAGTAAAGTTTACTATTTGTGTGGCAAGGGTTGGCCTACGTCAATATTCATCCATCCATTTAGATGTTAACTGATAAGCCTTATATTTACAAGTTATACCGTCCTGCCCTGTACGCCACGTATTATGGGAATGAAACCGGGAGTTAAGGTGATAGTATTATGACAATACGCATTGTACGGGGTTAGCTATAAAACGCCTCGTTGTTGTCATCAGCGGAAGTCGACGGCGCAGGAGATCTTCGACTGCCACCTGGTGGCGTGCGCCGGGGAGGCCGTCAATGTCGACAGCGCGGCCAGCAAGGCTGCCGAGCGTGGCCTCCAGGGGGCGCAACTGGAGCTGTTTGATGACGCGCAGACTCAGGTCAGTGAACCCCAGCGGCCATCGCGGTTAAGGAATTCTTACATGTATCGTTACAAGCGCTGTACGCGTTCTCTTAAATTACTTCACTCTGCTCAATGTTAAAATATTTCTCTGTCAGGATGAGTGCTCTGCTGGGCCAGCACAAGTGGCCGGTGCGTGGTTCGAATCCACCCTTCCCCTGTGCAACTGTCTGTGCAGGACGATGATCCCATGTCTTTATTCGCAAAGAGTAGGGGCGTACTCCCACAAACATGGCTTCTCTCTATCTTGTCTCAGTGTCGAGATATGACTTACACAGGTTAAAGCGCCATAGATTAGTCAATCAATGAATCACTGGTAGGGTGAATACATTTTTACTGCAGTGGGATATATCGGCGGTTGATCCTGCGCCGTTCTTATTGAATAAGTTCTGTCAGACCCGCAGTCGTGTTTTTCCGGGGGTTTTAGGTTTTGTGTTGGTGCTGGATAAACAATATGACGCTACCCCCAGGGATATGGCTCCGCTTCATCTTGAATCCTCCCCTATTATGTGACCTTCATGGTGCAGGATAAACAATATGACGCTACCCCCAGGGATATGGCTCCGCTTCATCTTGAATCCTCCCCTATTATGTGACCTTCATAAAAATGTCTTAAACCAACCATCCAATCAACCGCAGCGTTGCATGTCCATTGCCTGGTACTGTCGCACTTAGTGGAGACTTCACCGCCGAGTTGTTTCTCTTCAGATCTTCCGCCTGATGAAGCAGGACAGCTACGTGCGCTTCCTCAAGTCTGAGCAGTACAAGGCGTGCGTGGTGGCCGAGATGGAAGGCCGCTCGGTGACCGCCCCCGCGGCTAGCGATGGCGGTCTGCCCACCGAGGCCAACCACAACAACAACAGCACCCACTCCACGCCCGGCAAGAAGAGGGACAGGGTAACGACCATATCTACCTTCTCACAACTACAGCAACATGTGCTTTTTGTTGTTTATTAAAATCATTCATTTTGTATCTAGAGATAGAGAGTAGCGAGTACATAACAGACATACATCTGAGGTATAAAAACGAGTACATAGCAGGCATACATCTGTGAGACATGTACTTACCATAAGTAAGTATTTGTATTAGTAAATGTCGCAAAGTGCTGGAAAATGTTATTTCGTGAACTGGAGTTGGTACAGGAAGTCGTCTGGTCTCATCTTATCAATTATTTTATGACGTAAAGTGCTAGAAAATTTTATTTCATGAAATGGAGTTGGCACTGTAAGTCAGCCAAGTCTCACCTTAACTGCCCCTCAGACTCAGTGAGTGATCCCTAACTTACCCGTCCAGTCTCACGTTAAGTACATGCCCCATCTCATCCAAGCTGCACTTATCTGTCCGTACAAGAAAGAAAAATTCAACTATGCTGTATACATTTTACATTTCTGACCCTCTCTTTATTAATGATATAAGTTTGAGGTTAACTTAACCCGAGATTTGCTTGATTTCAGATGATGAAGAAGAGCAAGTCGTCGTCCACTGCCGAGGACGTTGTGGAGGAGAAGCGACGGCGCTCGCTGTTACCATGGAGCAAGAGTGAGTACACCGGGACCCAACTGTTCGTCACTCCCACGTCAGGTGGCGCCTCGCACCGGTTCGTCACTCCGCCGTCAGGTGGCGCCTCGCTCCTGTTCGTCACTCCCCCGTCAGGTGGCGCCTCACACCTGTTACGGTGTCCGTTGATCTGTAACTCCGCCTGCCCAGCCAGGGAGGCTCCCCGGAGAGCTGCAGGTCGACAGGTCGTGGGTTCGCGCCCGGGCTCCTGCGTCCAGGGCGTGATTCATCCAGGGCACGATTCATCCAGGGCGTGATTCATCCAGGGCACGATTCATCCAGGGCATGATTCATCCAGGGCGTGATTCATCCAGGGCACGATTCATCCAGGGCGTGATTCATCCAGGGCACGATTCATCCAGGGCATGATTCATCCAGGGCGTGATTCATCCAGGGCGTGATTCATCCAGGGCACGATTCATCCAGGGCATGATTCATCCAGGGCACGATTCATCCAGGGCACGATTCATCCAGGGCGTGATTCATCCAGGGCGTGATTCATCCAGGGCGTGATTCATCCAGGGCACGATTCATCCAGGGCATGATTCATCCAGGGCATGATTCATCCACCCCTGCTTCATTCTCCCGGAAGGTTTCCTAGGCACATAAGAGACCTAAAACTTCCAACATTGTAGTCATCCTCCCTTGAATGCCTCAATGGCAGCTTTACCTTAAAGGAATGTAATGGAACACTTCCCCGGGTCAAGGGAAACTTTCCTCGAGGAAACTTACAGACATGCAATTTAACCCACTTTAACCCTTGTCCGTTTCCCCGACAGACAAGTCCGAGAAGCGACTGTCGAAGCAGCTGACGGCCACGGACCTGAAGCAAGCCGCTGTCAACGTGATGCTCCCCCCAGCGTCCCCCCGTGCCGCCCTCCCCCCACGGGAGAAATCCAACATGGCGCTGGCCGACCTCAGCGTCCTCAGCAAGGAGATACACAGCGCCGTGGAGGTGAGCGTCCCCTAGCGAATGACCTTTATTATGCATATGTACCATGTTTAGTTACGTACTGGCCCACGTCACCATTCCCTGTACCATCGGCTTGAGTGTCCCCGTACTGACCTAGTTGTTGCTAAGATGGCGTTGAATACTGAGATGGCCAATACAATGTCTCCGGCGGTAGCTGGGTTGTACATAGTACACACTGGGGACCTCCTTAAATAACATTAGTGTCATATATGCACACGTCCAGCCCCTTGTGGTGCGTGCGGGTTATATTTTACATGGACCACACAATCTGTTGTGATGCATAGTTAACGCTACAATTAGTATTTTATTATGCCCACGAATGTAGATTCCTTAAACCAATTTCATGGAAGCCATACGACCCCCCACCCCGCCCAAAGTGAAAGTGTGTCCCCTACACAAGCAGTGCTGGGTCGGTGTCAATCAGACCCTGCGTACGTGATCCAATGCACGCTGTGAATGACGTGTCCCTGTCCGGGTAGTAGCCAGAGACCCGCCTCTTTCAATTTTGAGCGGGCTCTGTTTCAGGCAGGCGGGCAAAAAAGGGTCACGATGTCTGCAAGAAGATCATAGCGCTCACAATTTTATATGAAAACTGCTGCTGTTTATTGCATTGTAAATTGCGAGCTCACAATGTGACAATCTGATCGGCTGGCGCCATGTTTGTGTACACCCCGATACTGTGTACACGTCAAAACTGTGTACACCCCAAAATGTTGTCTGGTGAACATACACTAATACCCTGGACCCTGTGTGTCCTCCAGGAGGTGGAGCCCCGGGAGGTGGCGGGCCAGGACCGCCAGCGACTGTGCCGAGTCATGCTGCCCGACGGCTCCACGACCGTCATCTCGGCCAAGGCGGGCCAGACCATCCGGGAGGCCATCTCCAGGCTGTGTGAGCGCAGGCACATCAACATGGCCATGCTGGAGGTCAAGGAGGCCGGCGCCGAGAGGGTAAGTAGGTCATGTCAGGGGCGTAATTGGGTCAGGTCAGGTCATCCAGGATCCAAAATGAGTCAGGGTCTGGCAGGGTAGGGTAGAATAGTTAGGCTTGGGTTGAAACGTAGGACGACGGGTAGGCGACTCAAGTTTCGCACATCAAGACACGGAATACCTTGACGTCTCGCTCTAGGTATTGGGAAGTGTATCAATCCCTAAATATAGCTTGCAGCATTAAGTCATTTAGTTGAGTGCTGCAGTACAATACAGGTACAATACCGGTGGCCTTCATGATTTCAACGAATACTCATGTCATGGAGAAAGAACGAAATTCCATAGATTCGTAGAACCCGAAGGTTAGCTTAGGTCTACGAATGTATTGTTCTTCAGTTCATTCTCCTGCTTCAGTAAGTGTAAGTAAAGTGTTCTCCGGCAAGGAAATCTACTGGCGAGCAGTTCTCAGACTCACACTGTGAATCTAATGATATTTACAAACCGATCGATAACAGTAGGTTGAAGTCTATTGATTTATGAATGAAGTGTCGTAGTTGTAGCATAATTTTATTTAGAATAGGTAGAGGTTTTTATTATTATTATTAGAAAATGTACATAATGTAACAAGTAATCACTTTGTGGTACAGTGTCCGGTAACTGGCTTTGTCTGGCAGCCTCTGGATCTGTCTCGTGACCTCTCCGTGCTGGGATCCAAGGAGATCGTTCTGGACAAGCGAGTCCTGTTCCGCGTGGACCTCCCCAACCGGAAGCCCGTGGCGGTCCGGGCCAAGCCAGGCCGCACGATCCAGGACGTGTTCGCCCCAATCCTGCTCAAGCACGGACACAGGCTGGACGCCAACACTGTTGTACACGTGGTAGGTCACAAGGGCAAGGTCACGTTAAAAGTAATCCGAAGTCCAGTGGCGGATTTAACGAACGCAGTTTCGCCGGCTACGAGGCTTGATCGGCTATAGTTACCATATAAATGATGGGCGATTTTAGCCGACTAAGCTCCGTAGCCGGCCAAACCATGTACGTGAAATAGACCACAGCATGGGAACATTTTCTATTGCGGATATGGTAAGATTTAGAATATTTTTTAATTCTATTTAATTATTTTTGAAACAGCATAAAATGATTTACCTAGAAATTTGGGGCTGTCATATACAATTCCAAAAAAGGGGACAGTCCGTTGGTTTAGCTGATAGAATGTCAGTGTTGATCCTTATGTGTGTCCTGCTTCATTGACCTTGACCTTGTGTGGCTGCAGGCCGGGACGGGAGTTATCCTGAATGAGGACCAGGATGTGGCTACCCTGGACAACAAACAAGTCATCGTGCAGAGTCTGGACGACTTCAAAGGTACCCACCTATTGTATAAGCATCCTGGATTGTCAACACGCTGCAAGTTTTATAGTGTTATTTTGCCTCATGGGCTGAACATTAATAAGGCCTCCCTGTTTACGCGTTTCGGATGTCTAGTCCATCTAATTATGCCAGTCGTATGTTATTTTAATTTATTTGCTTTGTCTTTGCCGATTAAGTGTGAGCTTGTTAGTTATTGAATATTAACATATTACGTATTGACTGAATGTTGACTTCATTGATGTATTGAATGTGTATGGACGTCAAACCTGATCTTTTCTTACTGACTGAATGGAAGTTATTCTCTTATTGTCTGAATGGCCGTTCAAATGTCAGCGTCTCTTTTTGACTAAATGGCAGTTATTCAAACGTCAGCGTCTCTTATTGACTGACTGGCAGTTATTCGAACATCAGCGTCTCTTATTGACTGAATGGCCGTTGTTCAAATGTCAGCGTCTCTTATTGACTGACTGGCAGTTATTCAAACATCAGCGTCTCTTATTGTCTGAATGGCAGTTATTCAAACGTCAGCGTCTCTTATTGACTGACTGGCAGTTATTCGAACATCAGCGTCTCTTATTGTCTGAATGGCCGTTGTTCAAATGTCAGCGTCTCTTATTGACTGACTGGCAGTTATTCGAACATCAGCGTCTCTTATTGACTGAATGGCAGTTATTCAAACGTCAGCGTCTCTTATTGACTGAATGGCAGTTATTCAAACGTCAGCGTCTCTTATTGACTGAATGGCAGTTTTTGAACAAACATCAATGATCGACGGCGAGTGAATGACTTATTAGCTCAGGGATGTACTCGTATTGATCCAGTGTAATTGACTGCTTGTTATGAATGAAGTGAAGCATTTCTTTACTAATACCACTCACCTATTTTTTATTTCACTGTAAAACCTTTCAGAGCTGAACCTTCAGTGCCGTGTGCCATATTCTAACCCCGATCGTGTGCAAAGGTTTTGAGTAAGAAACGCTGGTGGTTAACGTTACCTTCCAGACTCCTGTACCGTTACTTGTTATTGTGACAGGGTTTTTTTCCGTTTTGTTCTGGCTACTGAACGTTCAGCACTACATGACAAAATAATATTGTCGCACGTTATTTTATGTTTAAGGTTTATTTTTGCCTCGCAATGACCTGTTGATTTCTGTTCTTGCACTCCACTAACGACACTAATGTTCTGTTTTCACTCTTGTCGTTTCTAACAGGGAAAAGACGGAGAGGTGAGCGATTCTATGTTGTGGCTACTCCAAGTGTTACTTAAAGCGGAGTATTGCTGCTTGCATGTGGTATATCTATATCTATTCGCACTACCTTTCAGAAACTCTGTCTTCATGGCTTAATCTAATTGTTTTTTTCTCTATCAAGACAAAACATTTCGTTTTTTTGTTTGATCGGTCACGGTGACTTTAATTTGATGGGATTCTCTAAAACGTGTGGGCATTTTGCCGTTATTGCAACTTTTCTTATTCATATTTATTAAATAACGTGTGACATAATTAATGTCTCATTTTTTTTTAAATTAATTGTTCACATTTGTTTATTAAGTTTTAAAGTGAGCGATGGTTAATGGAAACATGAAGTACCGACACTTAATTCTTTACTTTGAATACTCTCCTATATGCACTTAATTTTTCACTGGAAAAGCGTGGCATCACAATGCATGATCGTGGGCAGACCCCTGCCTAGATTTCTGACGGAGATCTTAGTCGCGATAAAATCTTTATATGTGCTCGGCTTTGTGTGTTGTGTGTATTAACGCTGAAGACAATATTTAGTTTATTGCGGATATGTTACTTCTTAGTTAACTCTTCCATGCGACAGTTCCTTTGGCGTAGATTTTGTTTCGGTTTCAAATACCCTTGCTTACGACCTCAGCAGCAAGTGTGTCTTTTTCATTTCCTATTCGAGGAACCTGCTTTTTTCACTACGCCTAGATATCGATGTTTAGCTCCCATGTTTAGTGACTGGCTATAAATATATATAAAATGATACACATTAAAGGATGGACTAATTATACTAACGACTGTGGTCTATTAGTCATGATACATTCTAGTCTTCCATCGAGCATTGAGGTTGCTTTTCAATTCATTTGAAGATTACTAACGCTGCAACGATGAGATATCAAATCCAATGTTCACATATCAGCATGGGACACGCTGCCGCAATTATTTCCCCTGATATATATTTCTTGTGACTTCATGACTTACTATTTACGAGGATGTTACTGCCCGATTTTCAAGTGGATTGGTAACTGCAACCTCTGAAAATGCTAGATTAATGGTTACGAATCCTTCCCTATGTAGAGGTGGCGCGCGTTTCGGCTTACGCGGACCGAACTGATCATTTTGTTTTTTCTCTCCAGAGTGGGGCAGTTTCGGCAGTCACCGCGGCCTGTCGTCCAAGCCGCCCATCCCACGCCTCAAGCTCGACCCCTACAAACAGGGCAAGACGCTGGAGGACATCGTGTCCAACCTGCTCAAGGACGTCCTTGAGGGCCAGAACGTGACGTTGGAACCCGGCTCCGTCGTCTTTGACAATCTGGGCTGCTGGGAGTATCAGAAGGTGAGAGTTTGTTTTCTTACAGTACATCACAACTACAGGACACGGTCAATACATTTACTTTCAATACAAGGTAATTATTATTTTGTAATATGTATAAGAGGAATATATGTCAAGGATTTGCCTGTTCTTCTCTTGTGTTCAATGAATGTATAGTATTGACGGTTCCCACTGTTTCAGCCCAAGCATGACAATGAACACCGCAACTCAGGCATCTTCGGCTTCATGAGGAAGAGTTCGTTTGGTGAGAAGGACGGCGCCAAGCTGAAGCAGAAGGCGCGCAGTATGCTAGGGTCGCAGAAGAACGGAGGCCGGCTGGGCGGCAGCACCAGCAGCCTTCAGACAGCAGTGCAGGCCCCACCGGCACACCCGGTGGGGGCCGGCCGCGGTAGACGCCTCAGTGCCGACGGTGAGTGCTGCAGGAAGCAAACCCCATCTGTACATTATATCCGCACAACACCACGTAATGATGACATTCAAACAGCCATAAGGCATTTTTTCAAGCAGTAGTGCGTATGCCTCGTACTGGGCGACGCCGAAACGCCGTCAATTTCTTCAGATCATCAGCTTGAGCTTGGACTATGTATACAGAGGCTAGTCTCTCAGATTGAACCAGCGTAATAAGATGACGTTCAGACCAACCCGGGTGGGCTAAACTGGCGCGTTAATGAAAAGGGCATAAAAGAATGGGCTTTTTTGCGTTTATTATCCAGCGGAGGCTATGCGCGATTTCTTCGCTCTACTGAAGTTATGAGTGCGCTAATATAAATATAGCGCGAACCGCATTATAAATCATTTCCTATATCGTTTCCGTCAAGTAATTTGGAATGTTTTTTGTCTCCAGATGAGAAGTTCCTGGGCATGTTGTCGCGGGCACAGAGCCGCCAGATGGACGACCAGCGCGGCGGACTCAGCAACAAGGGTCTGGAGCTTCCGGACTTCCTGCGGAAGGACTCCCAGGGAAGCCGCGACTCCATGACGAGCTCGGACCGCTCCAGCAGCGGGTCGTCCGTGCTCCAGAGACAACTCTCGGACTCCTCGCTCTACAGCGTCAACAAGTCACACCTGCGCGCGCACTCGGACGTGGGTTACCATGACGACAGTTTTAACCCGCCCGCGGTGGACAGTCCGAGCTCGGGGAGGATCCCGTTCATGGACGAGAGTTTCGGCCACGACGGCACGATGCCGACCCCCAACAGGGCCACGAACTACTTCTCCCAACAGGCGTGCGAATGGCCGCAGACGCCGAACTTCGAGGATTCGCACCTAATGGAGGGGAGTCTGCGCGACATCGGCATGGGGTCCAGCTTCATCAGCGACGGCGGCAAGTATGACTCGCTCTTCCGGCAGCACGCCAACGCGTCGATGGCGTCAGAGTTGTCGTGGGATATGTCTGCCGGGGTCGGTAGTCACGGTGGCCTGGCGGAGAGGGCGATAGCCGCGCCACCCAGGCAGCAGCAGCAACCCATGGTGCCCAGGAGACAGAACCCCCCGGGGAAGGACGGAGGGGAGGGGGCCCCCACCGCCGCCGCCGGTCAAGGGCGCGACGGGACGGACAACGCCGGTGCCCGGAGTGAAGACGAGGCTGACATTACGTTGATCCCGCCGTCCGATACCAGTGAGGAGGACGGGGAGGGGGAGACGGGGGCGGGCGTACAGCTGGCTGGGTTACCCACCCCGCCCGGCCTACCCCACAACGGGTCCCTGGAGCACACAGCGCAGGCTGACTACCCTCCCCCGACCCCTCTCACTAACGCCACCCAGACCACTACCTCCTCGACGCTGACGATTCAGCTCCGCTCTCAT
Organism: Arenicola marina; assembly: GCA_964019135.1. NCBI lineage: Eukaryota > Metazoa > Annelida > Polychaeta > Arenicolidae > Arenicola > Arenicola marina. The sequence goes on from OZ025262.1 coordinate 8,855,632, forward strand.
CTCGTCATCAGCAACGACAACGAAGTTGAGAACATCTGCTCTGAATCAACCAATCAGGGCGCGCGAGGCAAGTCAGTGCGGAGCGCCGGATCCACCCCGAGTCCGACCACACACGACCTTGTCCTTGATCCGGAAGACTCCTCGGACTCCTCGGCGCGCGGCGCTCCGGAACCGGCGCCGAGGGGACCCAGCATCCGGGATCCCTCGCGTAGTAAAGTAAAGAAGAGTTTGGTCTTTGATCCCAGTGAAGCCAAGGGTGACATGCAAGTGAGTTTTGTGTGAGGAAAACCCTGTTTGACGACAGAATTGACAGTCGCCGCGCCTCCTCTCAATCATCACGACCTGTTGTTGACCAACTGGTGCTCATAACATACGCTTTATGCTTTGAGATTGACACACTATCTATGCACATTTTATCAATGATATCTATACCCAAGCTATGATGTTTAATGAGCCGGACATGTATGTACTGGAGATGTTGACGCTCAAGGTGTTCATTGTGTTAAAGGAGATATGTGACTTAAATGACCAGTGATGCATTTACTTCGACAGAAACTGTACATGAAAGAGATTACCTCCAGTTTGTGTGTTAGTTTCGGAGAGTTAATTTCTCGTTATATTGGCTTTGTACTGTGGTTTTCTCTATTCGCTTTCGTAAAGCTAGGAGAAGACTCGTTTTACTTTGATCAGGATGTTGTCACGCTGAGGTTTACTCCCCGTATACGAGAGATTATCGCTGATTAATTATCATTTCTTTCGCGCATTTCAATTGATTTTGTTGTTCTTCAAAGGCACATAGCTTTAGGAGCTATGTGCACTTTAACTTAGATTTTTAATTGATGAGTTTTGTGTCTCGCGCTGCTATGACTATAAGTCTAAACAGCGATACGATTGTGCAATGCCGCTAGTGAATTTACCAGTGTGTTAAAAGATCCAACCGAAATTAAACAAAATATGACTTAGCAGGTTTAACGCATGCGCTTGACACCAAGCTATTGTTAGGTAAGTCACAGCTCTTATTCAAGGTGGTAACCATATTCATATGTTTCGTCTGAGCTTTCTTCTTTGAACATTCCCGGTCACAATGCCGTGATGCTACTTCTTGAACAAATATTTGATGGAATCCGCGAACCGAGCATTCTTCATGCGAACGCTCAGCGTAAAAATATACCCATATTGGCGGAATTTAATAATCTGCAACTCGTTTTTGCACATTCACACAAATTCTTTCTTTTGAGTGAATGGTATTTTTAGATCACCATCGTCATTCATATATAGTATACTTTTAATTTTAAAATGAAGATGTAGTTTTAGGAAGGCAACTGGTTTTGCTTTCGTAAAGAAAACTAGTTGGTAATTTATACAGTTATGGAAATATTAGTTTCCTTTTTTATAATGAATATCTGTGGTGTATATTTGTGTGGCTTTTTTCGTGATTCTAAAGGTTCATTGTTGAGTGCACATCTGTAGATTGCGTTCTTAAGGATTGTTTGGACCAGATTCGCAAGATTTTAGATTATCTGCTCCCGAAGAGGTTAGCATATTGGAGAGTTTTATACTGTTCAGGTTACCGTGTATACGTACGGAGTGACCGGTCCTCTGGCCTGTACTTTTAATAGCCTCAATTATTATATAAATACTTTATTGATGTGCGCAAATGGTAGAATGGTTACAATAGATCATTTGGTTTCGCTTTCATTCTTCACATAATTCATTCCATTCCCCTGGTTACTGGGATATCTGTTGATGGCATATTTGTCTACATTGCCTGTATATTTCCAATTAATCTGCCTAAATATTGTATGCGATAAGTATGTATTAAGGTAGAATGGGGCATTACATCGGACAACCTCCTCCCCGGCACGTGGCCCGGCAAACAGTGTGATAGTAAACATTATTGGTCCTCGCAGGGGGGAATATCTCCCAAGCTGCGATATATGTCTTTGCGATGTTGCATTCGCCTTGTGGAGATTGGTTGACTGGGGATATTGGGATTCCGCGCGCTTTCCCTGTTTCTGTTTCACTGCTGCTGCGAGATCAATGTTGCTGATTGTGTGTTATATATGTAGCCTGGTTTCGGTAGCATTTTAACTAAGAACCGTATTTTTCTACCAAGATTGATATTTTAATCAAAGTAAAGCTTATACTAGTCGCATAATTTAATAATAAATGAAAAAAAATATATATGTGCTGGCAACATATACAAAGTTGTTTCATCTCTTGCTTTGTTGGTATCAGTGTGTTATCTTTTGTTTATAAGTGTCCCAGCAGCGATGCATGAAAAACTTATTAATAACCACATATTAAATCATTATTATGCGACTGCCACGGAACAGCAGATCGGTGGCTCCACCCTGTGGCACTTACATACATTAACGAATATAAATACTTTCTCGTGCATCTTTCGGTAGAGCAATCGATTCAAGCTTTAGGTTATTTATACGAATATTTCCCGCCGATTAACAAAAATACCGTAATATATGCTACAAGAAAAAATTTAAATGTAATACACTGGCATTTACTTCAAATAGAATGATAAACCTGGCCCACGGCGGGCCGGAACGAAAAAGGACAGCTTTACGGGAATTACGCCTTCCGGCGCATATGCGCAATTATGACGTAATGTGATGTGACTTATTAGCCTGTTAGTCTTACAAAATACACCACTGCCTGTGAAAATCAACATGGGGCGTTTTTTTGTCTCCCGTAGATCATTCAGATATAGTAGCCATACAGTTGATTAACCATAGGCTACGGTAGCCGAAGCTTTGCCCATTCTGCCTTCTGCTTTGACGTCCTTCGATCTGTCTTGCCATGCCTAACAAGGGGTCGGGGGCGGGGGGGCGACTCTGATCCGCCCCGGAGTCTGAATTATAAAGACGTATCCCGTCCCAATTTCTGTGACAGCAGTCGCGGATCTACGGAGGTGGGCGTTAGGTTAAACTTCCTGGATCCGCTCCTGGGGACAGAATATAAAACTAGGCAAAACCACCACCATAGGGCCTATGCAGAGGCTAAACTTGCTGGATCCGCCCCCAGACAGAATATAAAGAGACAAAACCGCAACGGTATTGTAGGGCCTATGCAGAGGTTAAACTGGCTTGCTTCGCCCCTAGACAGAATATAAGAGACAAAACCGCAACGCTAATGTAGGGCCTACGCAGGAGACCAAAAGGGTTTGGGGCCCCGGGGGGGGGGGGGTACTTAATACATTGCTGGGTTTGTGGGGGTTCCGCGGTAAAGCTCCTCCATTTTAACCTCCAAAAGTCGCTCGGAAGGGGGGCGTTTTATCGCCGTTGACCCGCTCTATATGTCGCACATTTTCAGTACCCACCACCCTCCGGTGTCGCAAATTTTACAATATCCGCTCTATAGAGCTCTTACCCATCATAAATGTCCGTTCTATAAGGGTATCTTCTCCATCACAAATGTTCGCTTCCTCATGCATCAAGGGAACACGTGGACCCCTACCAGGTTCGTATATCATTGCCCCCCCCCCCTCCCCCTTTTCATCACAAATGTCCACTCCCTCAGGCATCAAGGGACACCCCCCCCCCCCCCGCCCCACAGCGGGTTTGGGGTCCGCCCAGCACATTCATATGAATGACCATATGACTGACATACTGTGACGACTGCATCCTCTTCCATTGGCGCAAGTGCCCCCAGGCAAGCCCGCTTCTGGCGGGCTTGCCTGGGGGCACTTGCGCCATCCTCTTCCACTGCCGGCCATGTGTCCATCGTTCAAGTCGGAAACCGCAACGAAGAAACTATAATCATGCCACACCGCTAAAATTCAAAAGAGGGGTGTTTTTTCGTTCTTGTTCACCCCCAAAATTACACGTCGGTAAAAAAAAAACGCTGCATTTACCCATATAAATTGTTCGTTTTTCTCAAATTCGGGCGCGATCGCACCGCAACTACTCCCGCCTCCTAATGCCTGAGTCACTCACGCGGTGGAGCTCACCAGACTTCTGAGATTGGAATGAAGTGCTGTCACCTGGTGGGGTCTCTTGGAGACAGCTCGGTTTGCTCTGCGAGTCGGACTACGGTACCCACCGACAGATGGCGACATCGCATACAAAAACCGCATCACTCGCGTATTGATACATTGATTGTCAGCTCCTTGTTTTCTCAGAAACAACTGCGAGTTTATTCAAACAGAAATATTTGATGTTTAAAAAATACTTTACATTAACACACCAAGCTATAATCTAGCTACATTTCACGCGATTTATTAAAGTGTCAAATTTTACTCTACGCGGAAGATTTTCCGGCCTACTTAGGCTAACGGTAAATTGGTACCAACATGAACAGGTGAAAATAAGGTGTCACAATAGTGTTACCTGTTATTCATCATGTTTCCAAAACTTTATTTTCGGCTTTGTTGCGTTGTTGTGGCATTTACTGGTTGTATGTGCCAATTGCGAAGAGGTGAGTACCGCAGACATATGTGATTCTTTATAAAAACTTGCGTTTACCTGTGTTGGCCAAATGTAATCAGTCAATATTCGTCAGGTGTGCACTCTGAACTAGCCTGTCCAGGTAAAAAACTTAAATGCGGATAAAGCCATTTATTAATGTCTATCTAGAAACTAGAGTGCATCAGAAACTTAATAAAAAAGATCTGGTGAAAAAATATTAATAAATAAAAAAGTTATAGCACTTTATAGATTTCGGTCACCGTATCCATTTCTGTGATTTCGCGGGGTAAAAAAAGGCTAATTTTAAACTAATTTGTCACTATTTTGCCATTTTCTTCAGACCGGTCCAAGATAAATCAATAAAACTTGGCCGAGTGATGTGTTTTTGAATATGTCATTATTTAAATTCATTATTACGTTTATAAATATAATATATTTTGATAATTAACCATCAATCACTGATTTTTTAATTAAATTTTCAATATTAACAATAAGAAAATTTTAAAAAAAAAATTGTATGGTGATTTATACCCGTAAAAGTTTTTATTATATCATGGAATAATTAACATTACTTCATAATACTTCTATTATATCATTAATCCTCCTTTATATTATTTTTATTATGATATTAGGTATATTTAAATACATTATTATACTATGTGAAATATTATCAACAAAAATCTGAAAAACTTGTTCTTGGTAATTTTTTGCGCCTAAAAAATAATTTATTATATCAAGGAATAATTAATATTAATTTATAATACTTTTATAATATGGTTAATCTCACCTTAAATTATTTCTATAACTATATTAGGTTTAATAAAATATGTTATTTAAAATTATATAAATTATTATTAAATATAAAAAATGTGAAATTGTCACAAACAGAACTAATCTAACTACCTTTACTTCGAAAACATTTTTGAGTATGATATGTCATGTTGTTGATTACTACTACAAAATGACTTCAGCTATAGTATAAGATTTTAGTGCACAATTTTTTGTGACATGGATAAAACATTAAAGAGATTGAGGTAAGTGTTTACTTATTTTACACTATGGTAACAAATATATGCTATCTTATCACTACTAGAATACCAGATTGCTATAACTCTATACAATTATTTACATATTTGCTTGGCAATAATTGTTTTAATGTATTTGTTGAATTAATTTATTGTATCACTTTTTAAAGTTGGTATCTGGCCATTTTGTTAACAGGATACAAACATTTAAACTTCGTCATCTTACTTTAATGCTGTACATCAATGAGTGTTTGATTTTCTTTTAGGTTCCAAGTAAAAACAGACACATATTGGAATAGTGCATGCAGAAAAGGCTGGATCCTTTACCATAAGACATTAACCATGCATTAAACAATACTTGAAAGGACTTGAAAATTGAAATTGGAATAGAAGACTATATGGACACCTGTATACCTGCATTGACTACCTAGCGCTTCCACCCTGTGAATAAAATCTTATGAATATTACTTGTGCAGTTAGTATATGTCTACATGCGGCATAATCACCTTTTCACTGAAAACTGACTGGGATCAAAATACACATGCACTGAAGTGGATGTAGAAACCTCCCAGGACAATAAATGGATGCCATTAGGTGCCAAGGCCTGGATTGGAACCAAGAAACTATACCAGGGAAATGAGAGAAGAGGATCATGCCCTGGCAGTACATGCATAGACCTCATGATCGCAAATTACCCTTAATGAATTTCTTAAACCATTGGCATGTTATGAGGAAATTCAAAATTATGTACTAGAGTCAGGCCTGGCTACACAAGTGTAAACCCTTCGTTTCCACAAAGATATTATATTCATTAACCGAGCTAGAGAGCAATATATCCCTACCTCAGCTTCTTCAGAAACAAACTTCTATAGAGGAAAGCATTCTTTAAGGTGGTAGAATATTTAGGGACGGCTGTGTACTTGTTACGCTAAATGCCTTCCATAGTTTATAAAATCACTTCCTTAAGATTTGTATACTATTTAGAGGTTAGATAGCACAGAACAGTATAACTATATGTTGATATTGTAAAGTGATTAAAATTATCAGAAGCAGTTTGAACCCTTTTATTAAATATTGATTAGTTTGTCAGTTATATAATATATAAGTATCTCCTCCCAACTATGAATCAGTCCATAGAAATGTAAAAATAGCAGATATGGCTGAATTGTATTACATGTAACCACCCCCCCCCTCCATATTCAGTTCAGTTCTAATATTAACATATCAGACTGATAATGTGTTTAGAAAAATAATGTTAGTGTATTAAACACAAGATATTGCGACAGTTATTAATTTAAATTAAACAAATATCAAATAAGTTTAATTAAAACTAATATCATAAATATCATAATATCATAAAAGAAATATACAAAGATAAATTTATCCTAACTAAGTCAAGGTTGATGTGCAATGATACCAAAGTATGAATAAATGCATGGCAGATCTATAAATACTAGATCTATAATTTTAATGGTCAAACAAATCGGAGCAAGTTCCAAATAAAGTTTTAAATAATTTAAAAATAGTAAAATACTTCAATAATTGGTATTGAAAGCATGTAATCCACAAACAAACACATAATTCTAGGCTAAATATACATGCTGCCGTCCCTATTTACGCGCACTATCAATTTAACAGAAGCTATTTAAATGTTGACGTCGATCTCTTACGCAACGCAAAGTCCGTAACGGCTCCTAATATCGCCCACTCGGAGGGGGGCGCGTCAAATCGAAAGCTGGCACACTCAGGCAACCTTAGATACAGAACTAACAATTGTCTCTATGGGGTTATAAGGGCTTCTAAATTCAAATTCCCGTGCCGGAAAGTTCTCCGATTTCAACTTCTATTAAATTTCTACATACCTCTCTATTCATCTGGCTCTAAAAGCTTTATTTTTGGTCGATTTGAATTCCCCAAGCAGACAAATCATCCTGAGAATGCCGCCATGGCGGGAGGATAAAGCGGAAGTAACTACAATAAGAACTGTAGGTGTGCCGATCGCGGAAACAGAAGCACCCCCTAAATCACACATTTGCGAACCGCGCGACGTCATTTCGCAGCGCCATCTAGCGTTTATTGGACAGGCTATCTGAACCTCACATTTGTTTTGAAAATGACAATCCTCTTCTAATTTTTGTGGGGATTCAAATCTCGTCTCAGTTGTAAAAATACAAGATATAACAGTTTTGGCTCTTTTCCGAAATAATTAATTAATTAAGCTTTTATTATGTATAAATATAAAGGGGCATCTTCGCATGGGGTGATATAGGGTCTTAAGTTTAGTCTGAATTGAGGCCCCAAAATTGATGTAATGACATTGACTGATAAGCTTACCAGATTTCACAATAGAGAATGTTCAGTTCTTAAATCTGTATATAATTTGACTAATAAGTGTTAACTAATTTATAAGGATATTATAGATTTAAGCTTATATAAAGTAAGTAGATTTAGAAAGAGAGGTATACATGAGACCGGCGTTATATATAAGGTCTTTAAGAGGTAAATAAGGATGGTAAACAGGAAAATGCAATATTGCTGTAACAGCACTTAAATTAATACAAGTTTACAATATATGCAGTTTGAGTCAAATTTATGATCTCCAGATAGTGAGTTAGTCACTCTATCTCTTAGGTTAATTTAAGTATAAGACACTTTTATTTTATGAATAATGTCAAAATTGATTTAAGTATGCAATTATTTGTCACAAATTTGACTCGCACTTATTTGAAAAATTGAGATCATATTTATAGTTTATTAGAGGCAGTGGATATTTGACCATGACTGGCTACAGATTGTGTTATGCTATTTTGCCAGAATTCACCGCTGATTGGATGTTGCTCATGACGTCACAATATTGTCAGTCATAGCTAGACCATTCAGCGCTATTTGACCGGCAGGTTTTAATGCTGGGACATTGCACTGAGACACTACTGGCATGATATCTGCAAGTCAAATAGCCAAACCTGCTCGGAAAACAGTCATGGCAAAATATCCACTTTGTTATTATAATATGGGACAGAAGGTATATGCTGTAAAAAATAAAGGATAAGTTGTAAGCTAACGGTTTTTTGTTTTGTCAATACCTCTACAGGGTAATAATTAGGATTGGCTAGTTTCTTAATATATTAAGTTGTCATTTACTATATATTTATTTTATAGTTATTTTACTGATATCTGATTCCCTAGGTTATAATATTATCTTATATCTATGAAAATATCATTATCATATAAAACTTCTGAAAGTGAAATCATAACATGGCAAATGGGCAGTGCTAATTCACTGCAACACTTGTAGTTATGCATATATCATTTAAATATTCTTATATAATTAATTTAATTATCTTTATTATATACATAGTATTTGTTATATTTTGCAGAGGCAAGATGGTGTGTGGTAAATGAACCTGAACTGCTCAAATGCCTAGCACTTGAAAAAGCTATTAATCAAAGAGTCAGTGAAGGTCGACCTTATCCGTCATGGGCAGATATGACATATGATGAGCTTCCAAAGTTCCTGGTTTGTATTACTATAAATTATACTGATGAAATATATACATGTAAATATATAGCATATTAATACTATCCATATTTTATAGATTTTTCTGTAATATATATACATTTCTGAGTTGTAAATTATCTTGTTATTTAGCTCTTTTAATTGTAGTTATTAACAAAATGTATAAAATGCATTGATTAAATTATTGTACACACTGCAATTAAGGTAAAAATACTGAAGGTAGTGAAATAGATTATAATTTTTGATACAGTGTCATCAAGGCATCGACCAGTTTGATTGTATGGAAGGCATCACCAGAGATAATGCAGATCTCATGCAGCTGGAGCCAGGCATGGGATATACAGGGGGAGAGTTTTACAACATGATGCCATTGATGGCAGAAAAATATATCTCCGGTAAGGATAACTATCATGAAAAAACTATTTTCCTCTATATATTTTACTAGGGCAGTATACCTATGCGATCTTTGTGATGTGAACAAATTATTTTGTATCTTATGTAAGGTAATTCAGTAATGATAATGACTTGTAAATTACTACTGTAAATATTTATTTCATATATCCATCTAATAAACATGTAGATAATGGAGATTAAGAAATTATTATTACATTGGTTGCATGATGGACCTTTGTTCTCAGGATCTGGAGAGGAGGGCTTGGATTACTATGCTGTAGTGGTGGTGAGAAAGGACAGCACAGATATCACTATAGATAACCTGGCTGGCAAGAAAGCCTGTCACACTGGTTTGTAGACTGAAATTATAGTTATGCACATTAATTGAAATTAAATCCGAAATAATGCATTGTGTACTGCTTGAGAGTTTCACCCCTTGATCTAGACTATGTTTTAATTGATACGAAAAAAGAGGTAAAGTTTTAAATCTGCAAAGCATCCTTGACCAATATTACTCTTTTCAGCAATACACATGTGTCAGCAAGAACAGTTTAAAGCCTAACCTTTGTTTGCTTTGATCGATTAACTCCTCTCATTGGCACAATATTGTCCTAATTATTGTTAATGCTGTCAATATATCCATGTTACAAATATTAAGAAGCCTAATGCTGCATGGTAATAACAAAATAATTATTACATGAACAATAAAGGTTGTGTGTGATGGTAATTTCAGGTGTTGGTCGTGCCGCCGGCTGGGTTTACCCAATCTCCACCCTCATGGAGATGGAAATCATGCCCATCGAGGAATGTAACGTGCCTGTCAAATCGGCGGCAGCCTTCTTTGGCGACATGTGCGCCCCTGGTGGACTGGCGCGATACTACAACCCCTTCGGTTAGTACATATTCCTGTTTTTTATTGGCTAGATCTCTTCTAGCTACAGATGATAACTTTCATATGCATAACGCATGTTTCAGTAATCATATTATTTTTGTATGATATAGTATGATGAGCTTGATGTAAGATTCGCATGAACCACGTGGTCGTGCGGTAGCTTTGTCTAGTGCAGACCAACAGGTCACCGGTTTGAACCCGACTTGTGTCTGATACCGTTTATCCGTTCATTGCCTCATGGGTTCCATGTGTGCACAAAGGTGGACTCAAACACCGATCCATCCATATAAAACCCGGTGCATACGTCCTAATAAAGCAAATGGTGAGGTGGTTGTGTGTACATATAGTTGATGGTGTCTGTTGCAGGGAACAACCCGGTGACGGTGTGTAAGAACTGCAAGGGTACGGGGGAGGAGTTCTGCAGCCTGAACGACCCCTATGCCGGCTACCCGGGGGCCTTCCAGTGTATGTCCAGTCGGGATGGCGACGTGGCATTCGTGAGACACACCACCATTGGACAGGCCTGCAAGAACAACTCCTGCGTGCCCACTGTAAGTTACATGGTGTCTGACTCCCAGCTATATTACTTCCGCGTTGACGCCTCCCAGGACGGTGACCTAAGTATTTTGTAGGCAACCCGTTTGTGAATTAAATGTGGTGTTATGTTCGCAGCCAATTCTCTCAATATTCTTCCATGCCATATCTGTTGGTCAGAAGATTCAATTCGCACTTCATACCTCTTATGCCGTGCCGTTATACCTCTTAGATTTGTCGGAAAATAGTATTAATCCTTTTCAAGAGTTTGGCAAGCAATGTACCTTAAGAGTTGTCAAGTTATACCAACTGTAATCTGTCAGGTTACATTGTAATGTTGACCTTTCATCTGTCTCATTAAAGGATTTTGCTGTGAAAATGTCTCCCATGAGCGTCGCTCTGCATAGATAACGATAATTTAGTCCCAAAGGCAATGGCAAGTGCATATTACATGACCTGTCATAAGACGCTGGGGCCGGCCCGGTAGCTCTGGGCTAGAACGCTCGCATTAAGTGCTCTGGTCACCTGAGAGCCTAACGGCCCGTGGATCGATGGTTCTAGCCCCGTTGTGGCGATGTCTGTGTGGTCGCAGGATAAAGATGCCATGTCCTTCTTCGCAAAGAGTAGGGGGTTACCCCCGGGGACATGGCTCCACTATACCTTCCTTCTACCATTGAAGCGATATGACCAAAAGAGGTTAAAACGTTCTGTATATACAATCGATCATAAGACGCCATTGTATTTGTCAGGACTTTGAGTTGCTCTGCCCGGACGGTCGCCGCGCCCCCCATGACGCCTACAGTACGTGTAACTGGGGCCAAATAGCCTCCCACATCGTGATGACGTCAGCCATCCGGGACCAGGACTACCGGGAACAGTTCAAAGACCTAATGAAGCTGCTGAGCTACGACTTCGGCGTCGGCGGCGCCAACACCGACCTCTTCGAACTGTTCTCCTCGTCCAACTACGGCAAGGCTGACCTCATGTTCACGGACGAGACCAAGGAGCTGATGGACGTCAGTGACGTGGGCGACGGGAGCAGAGACACGTACTACACGTGGGTCGGTGAGTGTGTTGGTCACGTGGTGCCGCGATGGGAGCTCGTGCCCCCCCCCCTCCCCACCCATCCCTCAGGGCGTCCGTCACTGCAATGAAGGTCAACATGGTTTTATTGTAGCACGGAGTCCCTTATAGGAAAGATCGTCTAGAGAATCTTTGCTTATAAAACTGGGGTCGCTTCGATAGCTCAGTGGGTTAGAGCGCTCGCCTTGAGTACACTGGCCACCTGAGAGCCTAACGGCTCGTGGATCGATGGTTCGAGCCCCGCTGTGGCCATGTCTGTGTGATCGCAGAATAAAGATCAGATGTCCTTCTTCGCAAAGAGTAGAGGGTTACCCCCGGGGACATGGCTCTACTCTCCCTTCCTTCTCCCATTGTCGCGATATGACCAAAAGTGGTTAAAGCGTGCTGAATATACAACCAACCAACCAACCTTCCTGGTAATGTGTTCCCAGGCGAGGAGCACCGGCAGCGGCTTCTGATCCTCAACACGTGCCCCGTGCAGCAGGCGCGCTGGTGCGTCATCTCCCGCTTCGAGATGGACAAGTGCGAGGACATGATCATGGCCTTCGCCGCCAAGGGCCTCAAGCCGGACCTCAACTGTGTGCTGGGCCTCAGCTCCCGGGACTGCATGGAGAAGATCAACATGGGGGACGCCGACCTCATCACGCTCGACGCCGCCGACGTCTACGTGGCTGGAAAGTGAGTGGGGAACTCGAGTGGTCATTCGAGACGCCGTACCACAGAGTAGATATTATATCTGTTTCAAAGAATATTCTTGTTTACCATTAAAATACCTACTCTGTGCTTGTACTATTGTTACAAGAAAATGTGGGAAGGCGTTGGGTGTTGCCTTGTTGACAAAAACAGAACCAAGTTGCTTTTGTTTTAACCGCGGTATCATTTCTTCTGAAGTCTTTGATCAATATTCTCTATTCAGGCGCAACATTCGTCTATAATGGTAAAAACGACTAACTCTCCTAAATGAGGATATTGTCTCGTAGCGCAGTCAGATTCATCGGTTCCGCTCCTTATGGTAATGTTATTAACTTAGCAGAAGCACTGAAGAGTTATGGCTATTTTTTTGGTAAACTTCTGTCCTCTTTTTCACCAATATCTTTGAAGGCAGACTAACAGTACTCAACAGAAAGCTCGTTCCAATACCGTCGAAAAAAACATTCAAACGTAATAAGGCCTAATAGCCTTGTTAGACAGCCTCCGTCGCCAATGATTCATGTCCTTGGTGTGTTCTGACCCCGTTCCTCAGGTACTACAACCTGGTGCCCATCGCGGCTGAGGACTACAGCGGGCACGACGTACCCATCTACTACGCCGTGGCCGTCGCCCGTAGGACAGACTCGTACCTAACCATCTTCAACCTCAAAAGTAAGCATCTAACGAAGAGACCGGCAGCGCGCGTATGGAGCATCCTGACAATGTTATTCACACGTTGTCCCAATTAGAGTCATGTCTTAATCTTCGAACCAGGGTCTGTCTTCATAGTCGCCACGTAGGATACGCCACTAGACTTAGCGCTAAGTGGAACGCTTGTCGAGCGATTATCGGGTTCAAAATACACAAGTAGTCACCCAAGAAGTGGATTTTCTGACTTAAGAAAGTGCTAAAAATTATATCGAGGAGGAATTCTTGATATTGTGCACCGCCACAATGAGCTGGTGAGGCTAAGACTAAAATAAACTTTTCGTGCGTAAGCTACGAGGGGATTATGAATACGGCTCCAGGGGCCGTATTCATAATCCCCACGTCAGTTACGCACGAAAAGTGCATTTTCGTGTTAGCCCCACCAGCTCGTTGTGGTGGCGCTCTTGATTAAGAAATCATCTTCAATATAATTTAGGATTTATTAATTCAGAAAATTCACTCCTTGGGTGACTACTTATGTATTTTGAACCCGATAATCGATCGATAAATATTCCACTTCTCGATAAGATTAGTGGCGTGGCCTACGTGGCGACTATGGAGACGGCCCCAGAGCTCGATGTTTACGATCGTATATATATGCTGTGCGCACGACTGATAGAGAATATATTCGATGAATGCCAAACGGTGGATATTACCACCTTGCTATGGGCTTTATTAATGTGACCAATACGCTAAATTGATTTCCCTGTGTCATTTTATTCTATAATTATTGCGGTATTGTGAGATTTCTTGGGTTAGTCACTGTGCCCCCCGTCCATGCCCCCCTGGTGATGTGTGTGTGTGTCACCCCCGCAGACCGCCGGACCTGTCACTCCGCCGTCAACACGGCCGCCGGCTGGATCATCCCCGTCGACAAGCTCATCGAAACCGAGCAGATCAAGGTCCTGGGCTGCAACGTCTACAGCACCGTGGGTACGTGTCCCGCTCAGGCCGCTGTCCCGCCCAGGCCGCTGTCCCGCCCAGGCCGCTGTCCCGCCCAGGCCGCTGTCCCGCCCAGGCCGCTGTCCCGCCCAAGCCGCTGTCCCGCCCGGGCCGCTGTCCCGCCCGGGCCGCTGTCCCGCCCGGGCCGCTGTCCCGCCCGGGCCGCTGTCCCGCCCAGGCCGCTGTCCCGCCCGGCCCGCTGTCCCGCCCAGCCCGCTGTCCCGCCCGGGCCGCTGTCCCGCCCAGGCCGCTGCCCCCCCCCCCCTCCCACGGGGTGTCACTGGGCACCTCGTGGTGGTCCAGTGGGTTGCGCGTTCGGCTATTGTCGATCGACTGTGCTCGGCTAGGCCAGCCTAATGATCGGTGCGCGGTTCGAGCCTCACCTGTACATATATCTATATATGTTTGCGCAGGATAAACATTCCATGTCCTTCTCTGCAAGTATAAATTAAGTTGACATTCTTTTAAGAAGTGTCCGCTGTCGTGTTTTTTTTTACAACGATGGGAACGCTTACACTCTTTATGAGTGCCTCTGTACGTTTAATAAAAAGTGTTGATGGTTCTAATGCCGTGACGCGATAGCTTGATTCCGCCACCGGCTTCTTCTCGGGCGTAGTGGTTAGCGCACTAGACAGACCGCAGATCAATAGATCCTGGGTTCGAATCCTTTGTGGTGTATTGGGTTCGCATCCGAGCCCATAACCTAATCTGGGATATGTTTCACCCATTCATCATTTACGTTCAGGGAAGTTCCTTGGCCCACATTTTAGTACTTGTACTTGGAGCACAAAAACCCACCATTTGATGCAGTCGCTGATTGCTACCTCCTCGCTGCAGGCCAGTTCTTCAGTAAAAGCTGCGTGCCGGGCGTCCTTTGGGACCAGTACAACCGCTACGGAACGAACCCCATCAACCTGTGCGAGGCCTGCGCCTCCATGGGATACGAACGCTGCCAACGAAACAACCTTGAACTCTACTTCGGCAACAGTGGCGCCTTCAGGTGTCTAGTTGAAGGTAAGACCAACACGACACGCATTATTGGGTTCTGCATTCACATGTTATTTATTATGAAGCTTTGTTTCTTGGGCCACAGTTTGCTGTTATGTTTAGGCAGATCACCAATTCATTTACATTAGTTTATTAATGCCATCATTGATGCTAGCGTAGATGCCATAAGCTGCATGTATCCCCACAACGCGGTTCTCGTCTTTACATGCAGACTAAGTTACAAAGTGAGTTCTTGTGACATAAGCGGCCCATAATAAGTTTAATCCCCTGCACATTAACCCTTGCCTCAATTAAACTCATGTGTCCACACAAGCGTCCTACAACACCAATTCATTTAATTTCATTTAATCACCCGCAACGGCTATTATAGTACCATATGTTACCAAGCCACAAATATACATATTGTGGGCCTGCTGGCCTAGAAACCAATACAGCTATCGATCTGTCAATCAAGATATGAGTGACACGTGGCTCTGTCCTGGCAGTGGGCGGTGACGTGGCCTTCGTCAAGCACACGACTGCGCGCGAGAACACAGACGGTCGTAACGAGGCGGACTGGGCCAGGAACCGGCGCTCTGACGACTACGAGCTGCTATGTAACGACGGCAAGAGGGCCGACATCGATAGCTGGGAGAACTGCAACATGGGCGTGGTGCCCTCCAACGCCATCGTCACGGCCTGTAAGTGTAAACTATGGGAGGGGGTGCCCTCCAACGCCATCGTCACGGCCTGTAAGTGTAAACTATGGGAGTGGGTGCCCTCCAACGCCATCGTCACGGCCTGTAAGTGTAAACCATGGGGGGGAGGGCCTCCAACGCCATCGTCACGGCTTGGAAGTTTAAACCATGGGGGGGAGGGTGCCCTCCAACGCCATCGTCACGGCCTGTAAATGTAAACCATGGGGGGGAGGGTGCCCTCCAACGCCATCGTCACGGCCTGTAAGTGTAAACCATGGGCGGGGTGCCCTCCAACGCCATCGTCACGACCTGTAAGTGTAAACCATGGGGGGGAGGGCCTCCAACGCCATCGTCACGGCTTGGAAGTTTAAACCATGGGGGGGAGGGTGCCCTCCAACGCCATCGTCACGGCCTGTAAATGTAAACCATGGGGGGGAGGGTGCCCTCCAACGCCATCGTCACGGCCTGTAAGTGTAAACCATGGTGGGGGGGTGCCCTCCAACGCCATCGTCACGACCTGTAAGTGTAAACCATGGGGGGGGTGCCCTCCAACGCCATCGTCACGGCCTGTAAGTGTAAACCATGGGCGGGGTGCCCTCCAACGCCATCGTCACGGCCTGTAAGTGTAAACCATGGGGGGGGAGGGGGTGCCCTCCAGCGCCATCGTCACGGCCTGTAAGTGTAAACCATGGGGGGGGGGTGCCCTCCAACGCCATCGTCACGGCCTGTAAGTGTAAACCATGGGCGGGGTGCCCTCGAACGCCATCGTCACGGCCTGTAAGTGTAAACCATGGTGGGGGGGTGCCCTCCAACGCCATCGTCACGGCCTGTAAGTGTAAATCATGGGCGGGGTGCCCTCGAACGCCATCGTCACGGCCTGTAAGTGTAAACCGTGGGCGGGGTGCCCTCCAACGCCATCGTCACGGCCTTATTTCTATTCTACTGGGAAAGTGGAGTGATCGACTAATATAAACAGGTGAATTGACCAATGGCGATTTGTTTGGGGTTTATACTGCGTAGCTATTATAACTGCTGAATCAGTCTTTTCTTTATTTGTTTATTTTATTCTGACGTTGACTCTCGTTACAGCTTTCCAAAGTGAAAGAAACCGAGAAATTTTTTGGACGCTGATCAACTACGCGCAGCAGTTCTTTGCTTCAGACAGGTACGTAGCCGGCATGTTATAAAACATGGATGCTCACAGAGCTGGTAGAGTACACAGCTTCCTACCAGTCTTAATGGTCACGAGACCCTGAAATATTATTGAACAAGACCGTATACCATTAAAAACTGAAATAAGCAAGAGTGATTTGTATAGACATTGCTTGTTTCTTAATTGCAAAATAAAAATGTTTAAATCAAAAATTGAAATAAAACAGTCCTAAAGACAAACCAAGCAGATCCGTTAGTTCTTTGCTTCAGACAGCTACGTAAGAAGCAGGATGGTAGAGCTAGTACACATTACTCTTACCAGACTTAATTGTGAGACACGATCCTGCGCTGGTACTGAAGACGGCTGAGGCGGCACATTTAGATTACTGGTGGCATGCTGGCAGCTATTAAACTAATAAATGGACAATACATCATTCCCATAAATATACCAGACCCATAACGATCCAAACTCCTACCGCACGATATACAATCTGCGTCTACGATATACAATACTGTCGCTCACAGAAAATTACAACAGTTTCTTCTGGTTTGTGTTTCAGCAATGACGACTTCGCCATGTTCAAATCGATGCTGCTGGACCACAAAGACCTGATCTTCCAGGATTCCACCGTGCGGCTGATCAAGATAGAGCCGGAAACTCAGACCTACCTGGAGTACCTTGGTCCCTCTTACCTCCGCGCCATGGAGCGCATGGAGGAGATCGACTGCGTCTCCGAAACCTCGGCCGCCTCCCACGTCACTTCCGGTGGATTCTGGTTGACCGTGGCTCTCATTATCCACCGCTGGTTATAACACAGACATTGTAGCCCCTCATCCTGATGCGTGAAAGTTTCCTCCGACATTCCGGCGGCAGAAGAATTTACACACTATTTTACCGCCGTAACACAGACATTGTTGCCCCTCATCTTGATGCGTAAAAGTGTCTTCCGACATTCCGGCGGCAGAAGAATTTACACACTATTTTACCGCGAAGTTTGTGTTTTAGTGCAGTTGGAGTTTGGAAACTGGACTGGACTCTTCAGTACGACTTGAGTTTCATATGTTGTATCCCGTCCCATTATCTGTTGATGCTGGTCCAGGGAGTGTCGTATATTGTATTAATGCTTAATCTTTTCAAAGTATATAGTGTACTTGAATGGGGACGCGCTGGACAAAACACCCCCAGCCCCCTGTCATCAAAATATTATCCCATGTTGGTTATGTACATGTGTCGAAGTGCGATAGCGAAAGATGAGGCTCATATGATGACTGTTATAAACGAGAAATAAATGTGGAAGATTAATATATAAATCAAATGGCGGACTGATTAGTATAGATTATCTCCACTGTGACAGAGTATCTATCAAGTTCCCTGCATAAGGGGTCAACGGGGAAACGCATTTGGCTTCCTGGGGTAAGTTCTGCCGGACAAGTCATCGTGTCCGACTCTTGGCGTTTGCGCCTCAACTGTTTGATTGCCTCTCTTTTATGGCATAAACATTCCAGGTTTTTGCTCGTTAACCCCACCCACCTGCTACCTGTGAGTGGAACGCCAACATTCCAGGTTAAATAATTAGTACAGCTGTTGTACATATCCAACAAAACTGTCAGGAATATTGCGCTGCCTCCCCGGGTAGCAAGTTGTCAGTGAAGTGTTCGCTGCCGTCATCCTTATAGTGGAGTTAGCATTCCAATGTGGTCTGATTGGCAACGAAAGTAGCTGTTTTGTATATTATGTAAGATAGGTTGTATATATTTATACAGATTTTAATGTACGTCTAACAATCATCACTATACTTGCGCGATGTGAGATGAAAGCCACACCGTTGCGCATTCTCTGTATGAATATTCCGACTTTTAGAAAACAGCAATCAAAACGAAGTAGATTTATGAATTATTTTTCTACCATTGTGAAGCAAGAAGTTGTGATGTATGTGATGTTCTGCACATATGGTGTTTAGCAATCTGTGTTCCTGTGAATTGTTCCACCTATGCATATCCGGTAAGTAATGTTTCGGGAGAACAGGTGCTTCAATGTCAGAATCTTGTAAGAATTGTATGCTATTCATTATGTTTAACAATCGAAGTGAGCTTTGGAGGAAATCACCTGCCTAACATCTTGAACAAGGTTTTCTATTGCGCGCTACGGTACGCAAGCTACTTATAAATTCCACTGCAATGAAATGATCGAGAGAATACCCATATCCAGATGGTCATTTTAATACCATTTTATAAATAAACTTGTATCTACAATGAAAAGATTGTTCTTTGCTTGATTAAGCTAAACGACTATAATACTTAGACCAGTACCCTCACTTCAGAAGATATAACAGCAATTGAAGATTATTTGGCGTCAACAAGTTCGTTATATTTATTTGGTTCAATTAAATATTAACAAATTAATTCGGAGGAATTGATAGATGAAACTTCTGGGCGATGAGACTGTTAGACAGGGGTACCTAATATAGCGCGGTTGGCCGCCATCGACCGCCATACGGTACGACATATTAAGACGTGAACTTTGCGGATTGGTCAAGGACTCAAACTTGCGAACGGGAAGTGGGGGATTGTTCTCGGAGATCGAGAGCATCATAATATTAAACTCTGGACGATGATTCTTCTGAAATAAGTCGAGATAACCCTGAAGTATCGATGCGCAATAATTACCCTTTATTTATCAACATTTTACAAGTAAAATAATTCGCTACGACGAATTGTGGTGTCCGTGGGTGGGGGGGGGGGGGGTATGGTCTCCCGCCCTTGCCCCGCCCACGTATGCTATCAATCCGGGTCCGCGGATGGTACAAAAACTGGACTATTATACACCGCTGTCGTCCCTAAACTACCGTCTGGATCAGCCCGAGGAGCCCCGGTCCGGGCGTCAGTGCCACCCGATATCTGGCTCAACCGAACTAGCCAATCAGGTGGCAGGGGTGGGGCTCAGTGACCGGTGGCGGGAGGACCAGCCGCCGCCACCCCGTTCTGCACATGTCACGCCCGGACGCTACATTTTGTCGTTCAACACCGAGCTCAGTGGGGCTCGGGCACCTAATCTGGGGCATGTTTCATTCCTTCATCCTTCATCGTCTCGGGAGGTTCCTTGGCCCAATTTAGCCTGTTTGTGCACAAAAGTGGCCTAAAACACCAACATTCCATTCCATTCCATTCCGAGCTCAGTGTGACTGTCCGCAGCGGTCGGCAGCGATACGGAACTCGGCCCTGGGAACCCTGACCTCTTTTCCAAAGAGGAATGCAATGGCTGCCACACCCGGTATCACAAGATACCTTCGGTATCGCGTTCGGTTTTTGTCAGTGGGCTTTGCTATACATATAGCAATATATATTGTGTTTGTCTTTTTTCGTTTCAGTTTGCATGCAAATAGTGAAACTGTATAGATCGTAGGTCTATTTAGCTTCCTATAACTTCTTAGCAGATAACGTAATTTTCCTCCTTCTGCTTAATTGCAACGAATATATAGGACTTAAAGTTGCATATCGAGCTCTCTCCCGCTAAAACTAAGCCCAGGCGACATATATATCACAATTTGCAATCGGTTGTTTCATTCTATAAATACAGAAACCTAATAAACATCGCCGTTTCGGCTGTGATATGGCAAACGTGTCTATCCCGGAACACCGCAGAACTCGCGGCACTGCTACTTATAACAAAGCATCGCGAAGCACAAAACTTATGACGCTTACCACTACATGTACGTTGAAAACTTGTGGTAAATTGATATCACAGGCAAGGCTAAGAGACTCCATTGGCGGTTGGCGTGGAATATAGACAAAAGAAATTTTGGATGATTCAAGGACTGATTCTTATTGGTATTTTGACCCCTTTAGTTGTGGCGGGAAAGATCTCGATATGCGACTTTAATTAGCTTGTAACACCGAATCGTTGATTTATTTATACGCGCTCGTATGTTTTACAGTTAACAAAAGTATGAATAGGCGTTTGTGCTTGCATCCCCGGAGCCTGCCTAGTTTGGTATAGAAGTACGTGCCAAGCGCGGGGCGAAGCGCGGCAAAAAGTTGCCCTCCTGTCCTCCGATCAAAGAGCCCAAGTTGTCGCATCACGGGCTCGTAACGAATGAGTGCTACCCTCTGGCGGGGAAAGCTTATGGCGAATGAAGCTTCTTCCCGCCAATTTCAGTATTTAATGCTTAAACAATAACAACTAATATTAAGGAACATATAACAAACACTATAATCACCCACTTAAAAGAAGAATGAGGACAAGTGACAGTTCATAATCTTCATAATTATGAAGCGTGTTGGGATTAATGTATTTACGGATAACCTCTTAGATTTAATATTGTTTGTAATGTTGCAAGCGACTGCGTCGATTTTGCCGCCATCTTTGACACTGATGTTTGTAAACGCCGCGTCCGGAGTATTTTGAATGCCAATTCTAGGGCAAATTCTTAGCACCTTGCCTTGCGATTTTCGTGTATTCATATGCATCCGATGCGCTAGCATCTATTCTACCTAAAAATGTTTATTAAGCAGGTAAACAATGTGTTCTTTTTATTTATATTGCTGTATGTTTGACATTAAACATGGATTGTTTGTTGTGATTGTGATTGTTGTATGGCATTGCCATTGTGAAGTTGTATTTGTAAATGTGATTTCATGCGCTGACTGATGTACAACTGTAAAAGACAACAGTTAACAACATGGTGACATCACATCAGCCACAAAAATATCAACCATAGGGCATACTGACATCAAACAGTATTCAGTAACTCAAATGGTGTAGGCCCACTTTGAGTTGACTGCAGTCAGTGGCAGTGCAAATAATTCGACCGCGGAGAGAGGGGGTGGGATAAGGGAATATGGCTGCAGACTCCCCTCTGGTGTAGACACACTGGTAGATGCAACCATTCATGTACCATTAGAACATGCCAACTTTGGCTTTGGTGAACCAGAGTCTAAGCTTGTCTCTCAGGTACCCCACCCCCCTTTGTCTCTCTATTAGACTCTACGTACTTTACTACCTACCAGGAGATCGGGGGGCATTCTTCCACCATTCCTGCCTATCATAATCCCATCTGGCAAAAGAAACCAATTACTCCGGCATTAATTATAAAACTGCTGTCTTGTATCCAGGTATCTACCCAGAATAAATTTCTGTCTGGCTAACTCTAAGACGGCAGTTGTTATATCATCAACTGCCACTTCCCAAACCATACCCAACCACTCTACAAATCAAGCAAAAATTGGGCACCCTGCCAACGAAGATGATGGACCCTTGACTTCACCCCCTCCCTACAGTTTCACTTACTATGTAATGTGTCAACCACTTATATCTGCTGGGTGATAAGCTGGTGCTACTGAAACTGTTCTGAGTACCCATTAAAGAAATATACATCTATCATTTCTTTCAGCCTTTGACAACAAATATTAATATTATCGTTGGTGTTAACTCTTAGTAAATTGAGATGTTGTAAATGTACATGCACAGTGCTTCAACGCTATGGCGATTCTCACATCAAAGATGTGACTTATATATGGCTTAAGTCTAAATATTTCTCAAAATCACTGGGTGCGACTTATTCACTGGACTTATGCAGCAGAAATAACGGTATTATTATATGTTGCAAGTTCTATTGGTAAGAGTATAGTGCAATATTTAGATTTAATTAAGTGATGCAAATCACTACATATATTATATTTATTTCCGAGATAAACTTATCAAACCCTCTAAAGGTTTATTTGATGCTGGAGTACTATTACTTCTTGATATATATTATTAGGGACTTAGTAACAGATACATGCCTAATACTAAGCTGTACCAGAATAAGGATTTGTCAGAAATATCGTAATAAATATTTAAAAAATGAAAACACCTTTCACTGATAACTAAACACATATCACTGACCACGTTATGATGCAAGTGGTCTTAGTCGCTTGATTTTTTTTCATTTTGTTACAAAACATCACCTCCCTCTCAGCCCCTCCCTACCGACATGTATGTATGATGTATGCCTCTTTCCTCTGCCCTACCACCACTACTAACCATTGTCATGTCATATATGCTGATACGCTGTACTTAAGATGACACCATGACTTTGCAGTGAAATACAATGAGTGTTCCCCACATTTTCCTAATATACTACAGTTTCAAAATGGCAATTGTTGTTACTTTACTGTGTATGTACCTGGTATGAAGGAGGCAAAACGGATCATCATGCATACCTTTACTGCTCTATTTGGTTGTGGCACTGCTTGATTTTCTGGAAAAATGAAAAATTATGAAATGTTACAATAATACCATTGTATGGACCAATTGTTTCAAGGATGTATGACTGCACTATTTTATGATTAAGGATGAACTTTAATGTTTTGCATTTCAGCGGATATGGGTGTCAAATGTAGAAAATAAGTTTGGCTAAGCGAAGCTGGAGTTCTGACATTACCATATTGTCACTTTCCCTGACTGTCATTCAGGTCATTGTTAAGTCTTTAATCATACTGGTTGTTTCAACATCTATGTGAAATATATAGTTCTTTTTGCCTTGTTACAGGTTATCATTCAGGGCTTCCGAAGTTACAGGGAACAAACTGTAATTGAGCCCTTTAGTCCACTGCATAATGTTATTGGTAAGTAAATATTTTCCTACTTCAAATTTGCATAAAGAAACACAATTACAATCTCAGTTACGTTTGGATACAAATATACCATTCACTGTTTGTGTATTCAAATAGGTAACTATACAAAAAATTGTTTAACATGGAACACAGATCAATCAAATCTTTGTTAAAAATTGCTATGCTACATTTCCAAAATTTGTTCTGTATGCATATGTACATTTCATATGTATAAATGGTATGCTTAGTGCCTCAAGTATAATTCCAAGTTATAAAATTATTTGAACTTGCAATTAATGGATTTGCTTTTTTTTTTTTCCAGTTGGACGAAATGGATCAGGAAAGAGCAACTTTTTCTATGGTAGGCGAACAACATGATGCAAACCATTCAACCATCAGTGGTAACAATGTTTTGGGCTGAAATGTACTTACATAATACCCCGGTTATATCATGTACCCTTTTGCAATTAGTAATGGTTTAATGCAACACATCAATGACTTAACTCTGTCATCATTCACTTGTCAGTTTTATGGATTACGAATGTTATTATGACTTTCAATATTTGATATATTTCTCACATTTCAGCCATCCAGTTTGTACTGTCGGATGAGTTTTCTCACCTGCGAGAGGAGCAGAGGCAAGCTTTGCTCCATGAGGGAACAGGTCCTCGGGTTATCTCTGCATTCGTTGAGATCATTTTTGATAATGCAGACACCAGAATTCCGGTATGTTTATATGAAACTGTGTACAATATTATTGTGCATGTGCTTGGTATATTGTGCGCTAACATGTCAGCTAATGGTTGATGAAACATGGCGTAATGTACTCAAACTCAATGATTGATGTAGATCGTTAATAAATTTCTATCTCGAATGTGTGTATAAGACCCCTTATGTTACACATCATATTCAGATAGAAGAAAGTGGTAAAGTACAGGTGTCCATTTACAATTTATCTTTGTTGGGAAATTTTGCCATATGTTACCAACAATCCATATTTATTATCTTATAAAAAGACACTTCAAACAACATGATTTCTAATAATGCTTGTTCTCTATTTCCAGATTGACAAGGATGAAGTGTCACTTAGAAGAGTTATTGGCTCAAAGAAGGATCAGTATTTCCTGGACAAGAAGATGGTCACGTATGTAAAAGATAAAATTAATTGGGATTTTTTACCGTCAACGATACAATTATTTCTTAAAATGACTTAGTCTACAATTTTTAATGCTTGCACAATGTTCTAAACACATGAGTTCCCCTTATAATGTCAGATTCGTTCTGATATTGGTACATCCTGCGTCACTTTTGGCGAAGAGCATAGTCTTCCATGAACCGTTATTGGTGTTTCAGTAAAACTGATGTGATGAATCTCTTGGAGAGTGCTGGCTTTTCCCGCAGTAACCCATATTACATCGTGAAGCAAGGAAAGGTTGGTCCTCGATATCCGTCTGAAGAAAAATTATTAAGTACATGTATTAGGAACAGTAACTTCACTTTGCATACACTGTAACTGGTCCCTGCGATAGAGACCCTCGATTATGCGACCGCATGCGTTATATAACCTCATCGGCCAATATTACGGTTCGAATCACTATTTCTAATCTGTATTTATAGATATTTTGTTTATTATGGTCTCTTGTGAGTTTACTAATACAATATACTTATATCTATTTTTTTAACCATGGTGACGGTTCGTTGTTACATCAATATCAGCATGCTAGGCTGGACGTAACTGACGTGGGTGTGTTGTAGATCAACCAAATGGCGACCGCGCCCGACTCCCACCGCCTCAAGCTGCTGAGGGAGGTGGCCGGCACACGAGTGTATGATGAACGGAAGGAGGAGAGCAAGTCTATCCTCAGGGAAACAGGTCGGTGTGATGGAGGAGACTCGGGTGTATCGTTAGCTTACTGTCACGGCAGCCTGTAAATGTCTTATTATCACATACGACATAGATGTGTTATGTCATAAATTAGCTAAGGACGGTCACCACACTGTTTTAAAGATGAAAACCATTGTCTTAACAGAGGGCAAACGCGAGAAGATTGACGAGCTGCTGAAGTACATTGACGAGCGACTGAACACGCTGGATGAGGAAAAGGAAGAGCTGAAGGAGTACCAGAAGTGGGACAAGATGAGGAGGTCGGTGTCCTATCGCTGACCAGCAATGGTTCTTCCTGGTTGACGTCTCACTAATCTTTAAAAGGTCTTGTGTAGGAAAATTAAGAATAATTACCCTGACATGTCCCTTACCATAATATTATGACAAGTTATATTGGCATACTCCCAACTGTAAAAGTCTGCATAATTGTATTACTCGTAACCTTAATATTCTGAATAATTAGGCCGACATACTCCTGATAGTAAGATAATGAATAGTTACATTGATATACTCCTGACCGTAATGTTATGTAATTACATTGACATACTCCTAACCGTAATAAGTGTGTGTAAATACATTCACGATATTTATACTGTTCTGTCTTGTGCGATATAAGCGACAAGCATGTATCTACATGTCGTAGATCAAATCACATAAATGACATGAAGTATAATTACCTTGAAATTGCCTGGCGATGACTGTTTTGAACATGGCTCCGTGTGTCCCCCAGATCTCTCGAGTACACCATCCACGACCACGAGTTGCGCGACACTAGGCGCAAGCTGGAGGACCTGCAGGAGAAGCGAGAGAACAGCGGGGCGCAGAGCCACAAGCTGCGCGACCTGCAGCAGCAAGCCAGCGACCAGATCAAGGTGAGGCGCGCCCAGAGACGTCTCGCTGCCAGGGGGGCTCTATGTCTGGCGCCCTCGTACATCTACCCTGTCAAGTTGAAACATGCCCAGAGCCCTCTCGCTGCCAGGGCGGCTCTATGCCTGGCGCCCTGGTCTCGCTGCCAGGGGTCTCTATGCCTGGCGCCCTGGTCTCGCTGCCAGGGGGGCTGTATGCCTGGCGCCCTGGTCTTGCTGCCAGGGGGGCTCCATGCCTGGCGCCCTGGTCTCGCTGCCAGGGGGGCTCTATGCCTGGCGCCCTGGTCTCGCTGCCAGGGGGGCTCCATGCCTGGCGCCCTGGGCCCGTAAGTTCGAACGGCGGGGGCCAAATATTTCGCCCCGCTCCATGCTAATGTCCTATTTTAGAGGGAAATATTTGGCCCTCGCCGTTTCGAACTTACGGGCCCTGGTCTCGCTGCCAGGGGGGCTCCATGCCTGGCGCCCTGGTCTCGCTGCCAGGGGGGCTCCATGCCTGGCGCCCTGGTCTTGCTGCCAGGGGGGCTCCATGCCTGGCGCCCTGGTCTTGCTGCCAGGGGGGCTCCATGCCTGGCGCCCTGGTCTTGCTGCCAGGGGGGCTCCATGCCTGGCGCCCTGGTCTTGCTGCCAGGGGCGCTCCATGCCTGGCGCCCTGGTCTTGCTGCCAGGGGGGCTGTATGCCTGGCGCCCTGGTCTCGCTGCCAGGGGGGCTCCATGCCTGGCGCCCTGGTCTTGCTGCCAGGGGGGCTCCATGCCTGGCGCCCTGGTCTCGCTGCCAGGGGGGCTCCATGCCTGGCGCCCTGGTCTTGCTGCCAGGGGGGCTCCATGCCTGGCGCCCTGGTCTTGCTGCCAGGGGGGCTCCATGCCTGGCGCCCTGGTCTTGCTGCCAGGGGCGCTCCATGCCTGGCGCCCTGGTCTTGCTGCCAGGGGCGCTCCATGCCTGGCGCCCTGGTCTTGCTGCCAGGGGGGCTGTATGCCTGGCGCCCTGGTCTTGCTGCCAGGGGGGCTCCATGCCTGGCGCCCTTGTCTTGCTGCCAGGGGGGCTCCATGCCTGGCGCCCTGGTCTCGCTGCCAGGGGGGCTCCATGCCTGGCGCCCTGGTCTTGCTGCCAGGGGGGCTCCATGCCTGGCGCCCTGGTCTTGCTGCCAGGGGGGCTCCATGCCTGGCGCCCTGGTCTTGCTGCCAGGGGGGCTCCATACCTGGCGCCCTGGTCTTGCTGCCAGGGGGGCTCCATGCCTGGCGCCCTGGTCTTGCTGCCAGGGGCGCTCCATGCCTGGCGCCCTGGTCTTGCTGCCAGGGGGGCTGTATGCCTGGCGCCCTGGTCTCGCTGCCAGGGGGGCTCCATGCCTGGCGCCCTGGTCTCGCTGCCAGGGGGGCTCCATGCCTGGTGCCCTGGTCTCGCTGCCAGAGGAGCTCTATGCCTGGCGCCCTGGTCTCGCTGCCAGGGGGTCTCTATGCCTAACGCCCTTGTACATCTACCCTGTCAAGTTTTAGACGCCATCGATGCTGTTCAGGTTTAGTCTCTAGAGTAGGTTGATATGGCAATATCGGATTCATGGGTTGGTGAGATAGATAAGGAAACTAACAGACACTACTCTCAAATAGGCGATTGTTAGTCATTGTGTGGATTTGATTAACTTCTTTTTTAAATATTGCTAATAAGAGTTCCATATTTTAAGAATGCACGTTGAATTAATATATCCGCAAAATTTACTTTCCTACAAGATATTTAACGATAAAGGATATTAAGAGTTTTGTATGAATAATGACATCTGAGGAAAAAACATGTTTAATTTCATTGGCAAGATTTATACAAAAAGCGTTCATTATGTATGAAAACAGATTTAGCCTAGCTCTCTTCTATTAACATGGTTTGTTCTAGCTGTTTGTATGTCATTTTTGTATGTCAGTCGTTTGCTTAATCGAGGTATTGGAGTGATAACACATTTCTTAAATATCAAACACGTTTAATATGACGGCTCTGGGAGTCCAGGAGGGACTACTTGCAATACGGGCTGTGGATACATACGAGATTGACATGCAATTGTAGTGTAGTCACTTATAAGCCATAATGGCTGGGTGAGCTGTATATTACTGTTATTTGTGTTGCGTGTATGTTGTATTATTGAACTCACAAGTGACTATAATAATCAAAATATCTATATATCTTGGATTGCTCTGCAGGGCATCAGCAAAGACATCCGGGAGCTGAAGGCCAAGGTGCAGACTTACGTGGAGGAGAAGGACTCGATGATGGGCGAACACCAGGACCTTCAGAAGCGGAAGGCCAAGCTGGAGCTGGACATCAAGGACCTGCAGGACGAGGTGGACGGCGAGAAGAACGCCAAGGTAAGCTTCACACGGCCTGCCCGCCCGCCTCGGCCCTGCTTAGCGCCTGGCGTGGCCAAGGTAAGCTTCACACGGCCTGCCCGCCCGCCTCGGCCCTGCTTAGCGCCTGGCGTGGCCAAGGTAAGCTTCACACGGCCTGCCCGCCCGCCTCGGCCCTGCTTAGCGCCTGGCGTGGCCAAGGTAAGCTTCACACGGCCTGCCCGCCCGCCTCGGCCCTGCTTAGCGCCTGGCGTGGCCAAGGTAAGCTTCACACGGCCTGCCCGCCCGCCTCGGCCCTGCTTAGCGCCTGGCGTGGCCAAGGTAAGCTTCACACGGCCTGCCCGCCCGTCTCGGCCCTGCTTAGCGCCTGGCGTGGCCAAGGTAAGCTTCACACGGCCTGCCCGCCCGCCTCGGCCCTGCTTAGCGCCTGGCGTGGCCAAGGTAAGCTTCACACGGCCTGCCCGCCCGCCTCGGCCCTGCTTAGCGCCTGGCGTGGCCAAGGTAAGCTTCACACGGCCTGCCCGCCCGTCTCGGCCCTGCTTAGCGCCTGGCGTGGCCAAGGTAAGCTTCACACGGCCTGCCCGCCCGCCTCGGCCCTGCTTAGCGCCTGGCGTGGCCAAGGTAAGCTTCACACGGCCTGCCCGCCCGCCTCGGCCCTGCTTAGCGCCTGGCGTGGCCAAGGTAAGCTTCACACGGCCTGCCCGCCCGCCTCGGCCCTGCTTAGCGCCTGGCGTGGCCAAGGTAAGCTTCACACGGCCTGCCCGCCCGCCTCGGCCCTGCTTAGCGCCTGGCGTGGCCAAGGTAAGCTTCACACGGCCTGCCCGCCCGTCTCGGCCCTGCTTAGCGCCTGGCGTGGCCAAGGTAAGCTTCACACGGCCTGCCCGCCCGCCTCGGCCCTGCTTAGCGCCTGGCGTGGCCAAGGTAAGCTTCACACGGCCTGCCCGCCCGCCTCGGCCCTGCTTAGCGCCTGGCGTGGCCAAGGTAAGCTTCACACGGCCTGCCCGCCCGTCTCGGCCCTGCTTAGCGCCTGGCGTGGCCAAGGTAAGCTTCACACGGCCTGCCCGCCCGCCTCGGCCCTGCTTAGCGCCTGGCGTGGCCAAGGTAAGCTTCACACGGCCTGCCCGCCCGCCTCGGCCCTGCTTAGCGCCTGGCGTGGCCAAGGTAAGCTTCACACGGCCTGCCCGCCCGCCTCGGCCCTGCTTAGCGCCTGGCGTGGCCAAGGTAAGCTTCACACGGCCTGCCCGCCCGTCTCGGCCCTGCTTAGCGCCTGGCGTGGCCAAGGTAAGCTTCACACGGCCTGCCCGCCCGCCTCGGCCCTGCTTAGCGCCTGGCGTGGCCAAGGTAAGCTTCACACGGCCTGCCCGCCCGCCTCGGCCCTGCTTAGCGCCTGGCGTAGATTTCACGAACACTGTTTAGGCGACTAAGGGGCCTGGAGGACTGAATTTTCCATGTAAATAAAATGTAATAATAATAAGAGCACCTCGTTCCTTAAACTGTAGATACCTGGTGATCAAACAGTTTTGTAATGGTCACATCATTGTACGTTATATAATAGGTGTGTACGCATGTGTGTATCAATTTAAATCCCTATTTAATCTGAAGCCACGCCGCCCCGCAGCCTGCTGATGCGGTTTGGGAGCCACCGTGCCCGAGAGATACTCACTGTGCCAGGCCACGTGTAGCCTATGTGTGCACATATGTGACGTTTTTGTTTCCATTGTTTATGGTGAAGTTTCCCTAATAAATATGTCAACATTATAGTAGATCATGGCACATACTGATGTACCCCTCCACTACTTAGTTAGTTTTCATTTTGTATGTATCAATGTAAATTGCTCAATGTAAATTGTCTCCTTCGCCATAACACACCAGTCGTTTACATTATATGAATCTGCTATCCACACCAACAGAAAAAGGCAGAGAGTGAGATGGGGAAGCTGGAGGAGAAGATTCAGAAGACTGGCGAGCAGCTGGAGTCGATCGCGCCGCAGTACGAGGCCCAACGACAGCGGGAGGAGCAGGCCGCCGCACAGTGAGTCATTGACCGGTGTAGCCATGGACTGATCAAAGAAACACAGATCTTCTACTCTGAGTAGTTAAGCTGAAGATGGGTCAACAGGTTTTAAGTTTAAAATCTACTGCGGGTACCGTCATTGACCTGGATACCTTTCACATAGTGAACCGTTGTTTTTGTGTTGGGACTCTTTCTGGCTGTATTGCTTTGTAAACTATCGTACATACACTATAATTATATTTATATTTATTTATATAATTACATTTATTTATGTATAATTATATTTATTTATTTATTTATTTATATAATTATACTTAGTTATTTATAATTATATTTTTCTTTACTGTGGCAGAGATTCTTAAGAAGACCAGGCATAGTGAAAACTTTATACTCTATAAGTGTTGACGAGCTCTGTAGCTTGGTTTTTATAAACGATTTATTTAACAACAATGAATACACCTCTTAATTTCTAGGTTGGCTCTGGCTGAACAGAGGCGGAAAGAGCTGTACGCCAAGCAGGGTCGGGGGAACCAGTTCACCTCCGTGCAGGAGCGGGATCGCTGGATCACCAAGGAACTCAAGTCGCTGAACAAAGCCATTCGGGATAAGGATGAGCAGATCCGGAGACTCCGCGAAGACCTGGAGAGCGACCAGAAGAAGGCACAGACACTGGATGTGCAAATCACGGTAAGGTCAAGGCCGTGTGACCCCGCGATCTCTCCAAATTGACCTCTGTGTAATTTAAATGTGTCCGGATGAAACCTGCTACTTCACCATTGTTATGCGAAAGGCGCTGAGAGTCTTTGTTTTGAGAGAATCAACTCTTTTGTTGCTTGAAATGTCACACTTTGCTTGAAAACGTATTGAACTTTTGCTTGCAGGAAGTGACCGAGAAGATCGAACAACATAAGGAGATCATTGACCAGAACAACAAGTCGTTTTACGAGATGAAGAAGCAGAAAGATGGCCTTCAGAATGAAAGAAAGTCAGTTTCACTTGGTAGTCTATACACCTCGCGTAATGGCTAGCTGCAAAGCAAACCTTTAATATCTGATGCTTACTTTCTTGTTTGGAATGAGATATTGTCAGCATTCGTTCTTGCCAGATTAAGCATATGACCTATTTGCTGGCTGGCGTGTTTAATGACTGATTGACCTTGGTTTGGTGGAACCCATATAAGCAGATCGGTGACGTGAGACGTCAATCAAATCGATAGCTCCCCCCCCCCCCCCTCCCCCCTGAATGAACAAACATAAAAGTTGGTACATACAACAAGTAATAATATGTGAGGTGACTATTTACACGTATATGTGGCTGTTGGAAACCTAATGAAATAAATGATTTACAAACATAGTATTAAATAATAATAATAATATTGTGGTGTATTAATCAAAATGTGTTTGCGAAACCGTACCCCATGTTAATGGATACCGTGCCTGTGTTGTGGTTGGCAGCGTGCTGTGGCGGCAGGAGAACGCCATGCAGCAGCAGATCGGCTCGCTGCGGGACGAGCTGAGCAAGCGGGAGCAGGCCCTCCGCTCAATGACCGGCAAGGCTATCCTGAACGGCATCGACAGCATCCAGAAGGTGCTCCAGTACTTCCGCGACCAGAAGAAGTATCCAGAAGTTATCGATGGTTACTTCGGCACTCTCATTGAGAACTTCGAGTGCGATAAGACGTTCTTCACGGCGGTGGAAGTGACCGCGGGAAACAGGTATAGTGGCCCGGAAAGTAAGGGTAATGTAAGCTGGATGGGGAACCCTGGAAAGTAAGGGTAATGTAAGCTGGATGGGGAACCCCGGAAAGTAAGGGTAATGTAAGCTGGATGGGGAACCCTGGAAAGTAAGGGTAATGTAAGCTGGATGGGGAACCCCGGAAAGTAAGGGTAATGTAAGCTGGATGGGGAACCCCGGAAAGTAAGGGTAATGTAAGCTGGATGGGGAACCCCGGAAAGTAAGGGTAATGTAAGCTGGATGGGGAACCCCGGAAAGTAAGGGTAATGTAAGCTGGATGGGGAACCCCGGAAAGTAAGGGTAATGTAAGCTGGATGGGGAACCCCGGAAAGTAAGGGTAATGTAAGCTGGATGGGGAACCCCGGAAAGTAAGGGTAATGTAAGCTGGATGGGGAAGACCTGTATAGAGATAGCCTTGAATGATCCCTCGGGACAAAGGGTGAAAGTGGCCTTAAGAACATAGGTAGAATAGCCGAGAGCGCGGGAAAACAGAAGAGTAGCCTAGAGACGGCGGCTTAGTCAATAGTTTAAGTAGCCCAGAGTCAAATGGTAAACAGGTACTTTAGCCCATTAGCTTGTAGTATGTAGCTTAGAGCCAAAACGTAAATTACCCGGGACTTTTCAGCCTGTCCTGTAGCTTATAGTCCAGACGTGTAAGCTGGGGTTTACGTAGCCTGGATGCAACAGATATAGTTTGAGATAATATGTGGTGTAGCAGTTAAACTGACGGCCCAGCAAATGCTTCGAGGCGATTGGCATATACATATTTACATATTCATGAGTTAGTCGTCTGGCCCTCTCTGACGTTGTACCCCTCCCTCCCTTCCTCCCCCACCAGACTGTTCCACCACATCGTGGACACCGACAGAACCGGAACCAAGATCCTTCAGGAGTTGAATCGCCTCCGTCTCCCCGGAGAGGTGACCTTCATGCCTCTCAACCGCCTGGATGTCCGGGACACGCACTACCCGGAGACCAACGTGAGTCCTGCTGGGTTGGGGTTGGTTGGTGGGGGGGGGGGGGGGGGAGGTTGGGTGAGCGTTCAGCATTCTCCTGGATTGTTAATTCGGTTTAACTTATGATTATGCAATTTGAGAATGTTAAATGTGATTCATAATATACTTTAGTATTACTTCCCCATTGGTATTGTCTCTCGGTTTGGTGACGATTCTCCCTGAACGCTTAAAACAACACTGCTCCTAAAGGGTAGCGTGTCGAGTTCCTTGGTTTAGGTTGGGCCCATTTGTTCAAAAATACAAATCCATCCATCCATCCACCCATCAATATGTGCGTCATCTGTCGTATTATGGCCATGAATATATGTTGACCTGCGTTATAAGTTGCTACCATTGTTCGCAGGACGCCATCCCCATGATCCACAAGATGAGCTTCGAGACTCGTTACGACCGCGCCATCAAACACGTCTTCAGCAAGACGCTGATCTGCCGCAGCATGGAGGTGGCCACTCAGATAGCCAGGACCCAGAACCTCGACTGCATTACTCTCGATGGTAAGCTGTCCCTTCCCCACAGGGGGGCCGGCCCGTTAGCTCAGTGGGTTAGAGCGCTCGCATTGAGTGCTCTGGCCACCCGAGAGCCTAACGGCACGTGGATACGTGGTTCGAGCCCCGCTGTGGCTATGTCTGTGTGGTCGCAGGATACAGATCCCATGTCCTTCTTCGCAAATAGTAGGGGGTTACCCCCGGAGACATGGCTCCACTCTCCCTTCCTTCTCCCATTGATGCGATATGACCACAAGTGGTTAAAGCGTCCTTTATATACAACCAACCAACCAATCCTCACAGTTATCCACGTCCAGTACCATATCTGTCTCTTTTAAGCTGGCAAATCACACTCACTATGTCTACCTTTATATTGTGTGTGTTTTGAACGAAGTATAGTAATACATATGACTGGGTTTGATTCTTGGTGGCGACGTCATGACCTTCACATCATGACGTTGTGTCCTGAGTATGTCAACGTTCCCTCCAAATTCACTATTTCAAACTCCAAACGGTTTAGTCTCACGCCCAAGGACATATATAAACAAAATCTTTAATGAAACTTACCTAACCGTACATAAATACTTACAATATTACAGTCACACCAGACATAGGGCTAATGGCTGTGTATTATCTCTAATTAAATGAAGATGTAAATAGGTATATGTATTCTACTCTATTATGTCTTTAAATGTTGAAAATTTACACACAACTACCCAGATAATTGGTCTGGTGGAAGTTTTGGTTATCTACCATGATGGGAGCTTCACTAGGTGATTGCGTAGGAATGCCTGGTCAGTAATAGCACCTCATTGAGCTGGGGGAACATCGACAGGTTTCCGGTACGAGACGTCTCCGGTACGGCTCCATACTGTTGCCGAGTCCGCCTGGGGCTCATACATAGCCCACCTCATTGTCTCTGGAGATGTGTTGCGTAGCTTCACCACATCAATAATAGCGGTGGCCCAGATCACTCCCCCCTCCCCCCCCCCCACTGTCCCCGTCACTGAGAGGATGTTGTTGTGTTGTAGGTGACCAGGTCAGTCGGCGAGGGGCGCTGACGGGAGGATACTACGACACCAGGAAGTCCCGCCTTGACCTTCAGAAGGGCAAGATGGAGACGCTACAGGGTCTAAGCAGCCAGGAGCGAGAGTACGAGGAACACAAGGCCAAGCTGCAAAATATCCTTTCCGAAACCGACGCATGAAGGGGCGTGAGAGTGGTTTCCTACAGTATATCATAATGATATTTAAATTAAAATATTATGTTTCTTTTCTCTTTTTTATTTGATGTCTCTTCTTGGGGTTACTTTCCTATAAGTCAGCTTTTTCAGTTGTTGTTTATGAATATATCCTTAACTTTCGTCACCTCTCGAGGGTCAAATTAATCAACTGGTGAGTGAGATGCAACGGACGGAAACAAAGAACAGCAAAAACAAGTAAGTATAGCGTCATGCCCGTTATCTCAAGCCCACGTGTGCACAAAGTTGGCCTGAAAGAGCAAATTTCAGGTTCTGGGTTTAATGTCTCTTACAAGTGGGAGAATATTCAGTTTTTAGTTTTAACTGTCCGTGTATTAATTATCAGTAGTAATTATGAGTAGTTGTAACTGCAGTGGCGTCGCTGCAGTGACAACTGCTGCTGATGTGCTACTACTTAAAGTACAACTACTGATATTTGTCTGTACTGTGTTTGTTTGACTTTGATGCCTTGTCTGTCAGGGATATCTACGACAAGATGCGTGCAGACTTACGCCTCATGAAGGAGGAGGCGCAGAGAATAGAAACCTCACGAGCTCCCAAGGTGAGCCATCCGCCATCTGCCGACCGACGACTGCAGGTTCCTTGAGCTGTATATTTCAATATCAGCATGACTGCAAGTTTCATGATCTGTATATTTTTATATCAGTATAACGGTGGGTTTCATGATCTGTATATTTCTGTATCAGCATGACTGCAGGTTTCGTGAGCTGTATAGTTCTATATCATTAGCACGGTGAGTTTCATGATCTGTATATGTATTTCTATGTCGGTTTTCAGGAGCGCAGCTTGCAGAGTCTACAGTCTAACCTGGAGTCGATGAAGACGACGGCTCAGTCGCTGAACGACGAGATGGGCACGGACCTGCTGTCTCAGCTGTCAGTCGAGGACCAGAGAGAGGTCGACAAACTCAATGACCAGATCCAGTTCCTCACCAACGAGAACCGCACAGCCCTCAAGGAGCGAGTCAAGGTGAGGCCTTCAGCCTGGGGACACCCCCATTGATGGTTCTGTGTGAGAAGGGCGGTTTAACCTATATAATAGTGGTATATGAAGACTCGAGGGTTGACTGGAGCTGTCTTCAGAGGTAACTCACTACTTTTTTGGAAGAAAGTCATGGGATCTTTACGTGCAAATACGTGGCAACTCCCCGGCACAATGACTGGCCTACCAGAGAGCGAGCCTCCGTGACCGAATGGTAGAACAATCGACTGCAAGTCAGTGGCTCCCTGGTTCAAAACCCGGTCTTGGCGATCTAATCTAGGGCATATTTCATCCATTATCCTCCCACTGTCCCCGAGTCTTCGGCCTAATGTGTCCCTCGCGTGCACAAAACCGACTTAAACAACAATCAGTTGGCCTGGTAGGAGGTGGATCCCGCTATCCAGCAGACCATCAGGGTGACGTCCCCAGGGAGAGAGAGGCAAGCGGTGTATGTTAAGCTATATATCAGTGGGGTTTTTTTTATGTTATGCACGGGTGCCCTCTGTTATAAACCATGCCTGCGGTGGCTCCCCCTGGCAGCTGGAGACTGACAAGAATCGCCTGGAGAACCTGCTGCACAACAACCTGTACCGGAAGCGGGAGCGGCTGCAGGTGGACATGCAGGAGATGACGAGCGAAGACCGCAAGCAGCGCCTCGAGATGAACCGCACCGAGATAGACTCCGTCAGCCAGCGGCTCCACGACAACTCCACCCGGTTCAAGGGTAGGTTGGCTGTGTATTCAGGATGCTTTAACCACTTCTGGCCATATCGCGTCAATGGGAGAAGGTAGGTTGGTTGTATATCAGACGCTTTAACCACTTTTGGTCATATCGCGCCAATTAGAGAAGGAAGGGAGAGTGGGGCCATGTCCACGGGGTAACCCCTACTCTTTGCAAAGGAAGACATGGGGTCTTTATCCTGCGACCACACAGACATGGCCACAGCAGGGCTCGAACCACCGATCCATGTGGCCAGAGCGCTCAAGGCGAGCGCTCTAGCTCACTGAGCTATCGCGTCGGCCCCTTAAGGGTAGGCAGGGGGAGGTGTGGAGCTGATGGGTGACTTTCATCGCGTCTACCCATCAGCCAGGGGTGTATGTTACGTACCATCACTATTATGGGATGATCTCTGTTAGCGTGTCATTAATATGTCACATTTGGCCTGGTTTAGTCCATGTGTGCACAAGCCACAAAGGTGTCCTAAACGTCCATCCATCTATCGGATTCTAATGCTTTATCTTTGAATACATATAACGTTTGAATATATCATTTAGGTCTTGGGTTAAGTCCGATTAATATATTATATTAAACGAATAATGTATATGTACCCAAAGTAGGTATGGACAAATATAAATGTAACGAATTGCAGATCTATTGGCGTGTGAATAATGTATATAGCGTTAGTGATTATTGAATATTGATGAGTTGGCTTGATGACGTCAGAGTTGGACGACCACGTGGACAAGCTGAACCGTGAGCACCGGGAGTTGCTGAACAACCTGGAGCACTGGAAGGGGCAGGAGCGAGAACACCAGGAGCGCATCAACGAAGACGCCAAGGACCTCGAGAAGATGACCAACAAACAGAGCCTCCTCCTCAAGAAGGTAGCCAGTCCCCTCTGGAGGGCCTCCCTGGTGTGGTGGTTAGTAGCCAGTCCCCTCTGGGGGGCCTCCCTGGTGTGGTGGTTAGTAGCCAGTCCCCTCTGGAGGGCCTCCCTGGTGTGGTGGTTAGTAGCCAGTCCCCTCTGGAGGGCCTCCCTGGTGTGGTGGTTAGTAGCCAGTCCCCTCTGTAGGGCCTCCCTGGTGTGGTGGTTAGTAGCCAGCCCCCTCTGGAGGGCCTCCCTGGTGTGGTGGTTAGTAGCCAGTCCCCTCTGGAGGGCCTCTCTGGTGTGGTGCTTAGTAGCCAGTCCCCTCTGGAGGGCCTCCCTGGTGTGGTGGTTAGTAGCCAGTCCCCTCTGGAGGGCCTCCATGGTGTGGTGGTTAGTAGTCAGTCCCCTCTGGAAGGCCTCCCTGGTGTGATGGTTAGTAGCCAGTCCCCTCTGGAGGGCCTCCCTGGTGGGGTGGTTAGTAGCCAGTCCCCTGTGGAGGGCCTCCCTGGTGTGGTGGTTAGTAGCCATTCCCCTCTGTAGGGCCTCCCTGGTGTGGTGGTTAGTAGCCATTCCCCTCTGGAGGGCCTCCCTGGTGTGGTGGTTAGTAGCCAGTCCCCTCTGGAGGGCCTCCCTGGTGTGGTGGTTAGTAGCCAGTCCCCTCTGGAGGGCCTCCCTGGTGTGGTGGTTAGTAGCCAGTCCCCTCTGGAGGGCCTCCCTGGTGGGGAGGTTAGTA
Organism: Arenicola marina; assembly: GCA_964019135.1. Classification (NCBI taxonomy): domain Eukaryota; kingdom Metazoa; phylum Annelida; class Polychaeta; family Arenicolidae; genus Arenicola; species Arenicola marina. Next base: position 8,894,157 of record OZ025262.1, read on the forward strand.
GCCAGTCCCCTCTGGAGGGCCTCCCTGGTGTGGTGGTTAGTAGCCAGTCTCCTCTGGAGGGCCTCCCTGGTGTGGTGGTTAGTAGCCAGTCCCCTCTGGAGGGCCTCCCTGGTGTGGTGGTTAGTAGCCAGTCCCCTCTGGAGGGCCTCCCTGGTGTGGTGGTTAGTAGCCAGTCCCCCCTGGAGGGCCTCCCTGGTGTGGTGCTTAGTAGCCAGTCCCCTGTGGAGGGCCTCCCTGGTGTGGTGGTTAGTAGCCATTCCCCTCTGTAGGGCCTCCCTGGTGTGGTGGTTAGTAGCCAGTCCCCTCTGTAGGGCCTCCCTGGTGTGGTGGTTAGTAGCCAGTCCCCTCTGGAGGGCCTCCCTGGTGTGGTGGTTAGTAGCCAGTCCCCTCTGGAGGGCCTCTCTGGTGCGGTGGTTAGTAGCCAGTCCCCTCTGGAGAGCCTCCCTGGTGTGGTGGTTAGTAGCCAGTCCCCTCTGGAAGGCCTCCCTGGTGTGGTGGTTGGCGCACTAGATCGCAGATCAATAGGTCATGGGTTCGAATCCGGGTCCGGGTACCTACTCTGGGGCCTGTTTCATCTACTCACCTTGGCCTCGTTTGGCCTTGTGTGCACAAAAGCACTTATTTATTTTCCAGTGTTGAACCGGTGACGTAAATATACGTAATTTTTACCGTGAAACTTCGAATTGTGTTTTTTATTGTTAAACCCATATATTTGTTTAGTCTTGATATGCATAATATATTACCAATAAACATTTGTTTAAAATAGCAAAAAAAAATACGATGTCGATACGACACGGTTAAAGGTCTAGATGAATACAAGCCGCCTTGAACAACGTGGTGATTATTCTGATGTACTGTGTATACACTTACAGAAAGATGACTGCATGCGGAAGATCAGAGAACTGGGGTCCCTGCCCAGCGATGCCTTCGAAAAATACCAAAACCTCAGCAGTAAACAGGTATGTTAATTATTTGGCCGTAGCTAACTGATACCATGGTGGATATCAGTGATTCTGATAGGTATGCCAGTGGATGTGTCCCAGAGCTCCCTAAGATTATGGGACTTCCGAAAATTAATGGGACATTAAATAAACTGGAATGTTACGTAGTCTGCTCAGTGTATATTTACATTGTATCACCGTGTCCCCACACAGCTCAATGAATTGCGTCATTTGAAATTTTGTGCGACAAATGACGCAGGACGCATACGATTGTAAAGACTTGACATTAAATATCAATCCAGTTTAATCATATTCGCCAATAGCCGTTGCTGCTTTACAGAACTAACATTGATGTCATGCTTGCCTTATGACTGTAGATCTGTCACTCTCTCCGTTCTGTGTCAGTGTACCGCTAATACCTCTGTGTTTGTGTCTGTCTCGCAGCTGTTCAAGAAGCTAGAACAGTGTAACGCCGAGCTCAAGAAGTACAGCCACGTCAACAAAAAGGCCCTCGACCAGTTCGTCAACTTCTCCGACCAGAAAGAGAAGCTCATTAAACGGAAAGAGGAGTTGGACCGCGCTCACCAGGTAACGGACCTCCACAGAGCGGAACAGCTAATCATCTGCGCCCCTAACTTCCAAACCGCCGTGGTAGGATATTACGCTCTAGAATAGGATATTATGGAGCTGGTGCAAATATTCTGCCGCGGTCGTTTCGAATTTACGGGCGGAGGTCTGCAGAGCCAACCAAGTAATTACCTGGTCTCAACTGAGCCTAACAGCTAACTGTTTGGACTCTACCGATATCAAAACCTACCTGCCTGGGTTCAGTAGACGGACCAACGTAGAAATGTATGGTGGATGTTAACTACCGGTTTCTGCTCATGCGTATGGTAGATGTTTACTACGGCTCTACTCGTACTTACCATTGACATGTTTTTGTTTGTAGAGCATCCTGGATCTGATGTACCATCTGGATCAGAGGAAATATGAGGCCATCCAGCTCACCTTCAAGCAGGTCAGTCGTCGGTTAGAGGATTGCACACATAGTAGTGACAAGAATCAGTGAGCTCTCCTGTACTTAGCCATCTGTAAACTAAACCTAGGGTTTGTGATCGTGTTATTAAGTTTAAAGATTGAGTTCACCATGTTTATATTGTTGATTACTATTGGCGTGTGAATAATGTATATAGCATGACTGGATAGTGACTATTGATGAGTTGGCTTGATGACGTCAGAGTTGGACGACCACGTGGACAAGCTGAACCGTGAGCATCGCGAGTTGCTGATCAACCCCTCTAATACATTGATCAACTCCTCTAATACATTGATTACATTGATTACCTCCTAATACATTGATCAACTCCCTAATACATTGATTACATTGGTCAATACCTAATACATTGATTACATTGATTAACTCTTCTATTACATTGATCAATTCCTAATACATTGATTACATTGATCAATTCCCAATACATTGATCAATTCCCAATACATTGATTACATTGATCAATTCCTAATACATTGATTAACTCCTCTAATACATTGACTACATTGATCAACTCGTCTAATACATTGATTAACTCCTCTAATACATTGATCACCTCCTCTAATACATTGATTACATTGATCAACTCCTCTAATACATTGATTACATTGATCAACTCCTAATACATTGATTACATTGAAGAACTCCTCTAATACATTGATCAATTCCTAATACATTGATTAACTCCTATAATACATTGATTACATTGGTCAACTCCTCTAATACATTGACTACATTGATTAACTCCTAATACATTGATTACATTGATCAATTCCTAATACACTGATTACATTGATCAATTCCTAATACATTGATTAACTCCTCTAATACATTGATCAACTCCTCTAATACATTGACTACATTGATTAACTCCTCTAATACATTGATTACATTGATCAATTCCTAATACACTGATTACATTGATCAATTCCTAATACATTGATTAACTCTTCTAATACATTGAGTACATTGATCAACTCCTTTAATACATTGATTACATCGATCAACTTGTCTAATACATTGATTAACTCCTCTAATACATTGATCACCTCCTCTAATACATTGATTACATTGATCAACTCCTCTAATACATTGATTACATTGATCAACTCCTAATACATTGATTACATTGAAGAACTCCTCTAATACATTGATCAATTCCTAATACATTGATTAACTCCTATAATACATTGATTACATTGGTCAACTCCTAATACATTGATTACATTGATGAACTCCTCTGATACATTGATCAACTCCTCTAATACATTGATTTACATTGATCAACTCATCTAATACATTGATTACATGGATTAACTCCTCTAATACATTGATCAATTCCTAATACATTTATTACATTAACTCCTCTAATACATTGATTGCATTGATCAACTCCTCTAATGCATTGATTGCATTGATCAACTCCTCTAATACATTGATTACATTGATCAATACCTAATACCTTGATTACATTGATTAACTCATCTAATACATTGATCAATACCTAATACATTGATTAACTCATAATACATTGATTACATTTATCAATTCCTAATACATTGATTACATTGATCAATTCCTAATACATTGATGAACTCTAATACATTGATTACATTGATCAACTCCTAATACATTGATTAACTCCTCTAATACATTGATTACATTGGTCAACTCCTAATACATTGATTACATTGATGAACTCCTCTAATACATTGATTACATTGATCAACTCCTCTAATACATTGATTGACATTGATCAACTCATCTAATACATTGATTACATGGATTAACTCCTCTAATACATTGATCAATTCCTAATACATTGATTACATTAACTCCTCTAATGCATTGATTGCATTGATCAATTCCTAATACATTGATTACATTGATCAATACCTAATACATTGATTAACTAATTAATGCATTGATCAATTCCTAATACATTGATTACATTGATCAATTCCTAATACATTGATTACATTGATCAATACCTAATACATTGATTACATTGATTAACTCCTCTCATACATTGATCAATACCTAATACATTGATTAACTCCTCTAATACATTGATTACATTGATTAACTCCTAATACATTGATTACATTGATCAATTCCTAATACATTGATTACATTGATCAATTCCTAGTGCATTGATGAACTCCTCTATTACATTGATCAACTCCTCTAATACATTGATTTACATTGATGAACTCCTCTAATACATTGGTTACATGGATTAGCTCCTCTAATACATTGATCAATTCCTAATACATTGATTACATTAACTCCTCTAATACATTGATTACATTGATCAATTCCTAATACATTGATTACATTGATCAACTCCTCTAACACAATGATTACATTGATCAACTCCTAATACATTGGTTACATTGATTAACTCCTCTAATACATTGATTAACTCCTAATACATTGATTACATTGATTAACTCCTCTAATACATTGATTAACGATTTGTACGTTCAGGTCTCAGTTTAGTGAATCTCGTATATTTCAGGTTTCTAAGTACTTTACTGAGATCTTCAAGCAACTGGCGCCTCAAGGTCACGCCGTCCTTGTGATGAAGCGAGGTGACATGGAGGGCGAGGTGGGTCACGTAGCTAACCAATGTATAACACAAAATACGCTCTGTTAAGTGCTTCACCTATGTTGACATTGCGAATGTCACATAAGACATCTTTTTGACAGAATAATATATGACATCCCTTTGCGAATATATCCTATGACAAATTCTTTTTATATTGCCAATGTAAAATATGACATATCCCTTTGACATAGTGAATGTAACATATGACATCCTTTTGATATTGCCAATGTAATATATCACAGATCTCCTGTATCTTTGTGATTGAAAGATAAGACATTGTCACTTCTCTCTTGTAACTGCTCCCGATAAACTGCGTCGTTTGGTTTGCGTACCTGTCGCCATGCCAACAGGGTGACGAGGACGGTGAGCGGGCGTCCGGGGAGGCCAAGCTGCACATCGTCGAGACGTTCTCCGGGGTTGGCATCAAGGTGTCTTTCACGGGCAACAGGGCCGAGATGAGAGACATGCAGCAGCTGTCCGGCGGCCAGAAGTCCCTCGTGGCACTCACCATGATCTTCGCCATCCAGAAGTGTGACCCCGCCCCCTTCTACCTCTTCGACGAGATCGACCAGGCGCTCGACTCGCAGCATCGCAAGGCCGTGGCGGGTCAGTCAGGGTCGCTAGCATTCTGTATACTCACTTCTTCTGTGGCTTGGTCAGTCGGGGTCGCTAGCATAACGTGGCGGGTTAGTTTGTATGTGACCTTATTGGTCCCCGTCATACACGGTCCATGGAGGGCTGGGCAAAGTGATATCACAGGGCAATGTGTTATCAGTAGCTAGTCCTGGGAGGGGGAAGTTGTGATCGCCGCGAAACTGTATCCCGTGATTCAAAGTCAGAACAGTACCTTACGTTTATCGGTGCAGACTGTTGCCATATATCAGATGTGTAGTCGTGAAGCGATTTTAAATTTATCCCATACAAAAAAATGTCCAAAGAACGCATACCAGAGTACAGATGGGTGCCAGTTTTGCAATAACAGGCAGAGAAGAGAAGCTGTGTTGGGATAATTTGTACTGTAAGTCTACTGCGGTCTGGTGAGAGCCGCCATGTTTGTTGTTGCCTCAGCCCATACGTTGCGTGTCGGGTGTTTACAGATATGATCCACAGCCTGTGTAAAGACGCCCAGTTTATCACCACCACCTTCAGGCCAGAGCTACTCGAACACGCCAACAAATTCTACGGAGTCAAGTTCAGAAACAAGGTGAGTGGCCAACATACGACCGCGTGGCATCAGACATATGGATAAATGTATCAGGAACATATGTTGCCAGAGAATTGTATATAATTTATTTTTGCATCAGCTAAATTTAATATATTGGCCTGGATATAACATCTATATATGAAATTGGTATAGCCGTGAGATATTTTATTGTAAGTCCCGTAAATTATATTCAAATGTTGCGAAATTGTGTTCGACAATAGTGACTATAGTCTTTGCGGAAAATTCGTTAGCTATATAATGCGTCTGGAATGTGGTAACTTCTGCAGTCAGATCGTTAACATTAGAAATGTACGCCAGGGTTTGTGTAGCAGTAGCTGTTCGCTGAGCCGGCGCCTGTCTCCATGCCCCAATTGACCGGGGGCCTCCCTGGTGTAGTGGTTAGCGCACTAGAGGGGGTTTCCCTGGTGTAGTGGTTAGCGCACTAGAGGGGGTCTCCCTGGTGTAGCGGTTAGCGCACTAGAGGGGGTTTCCCTGGTGTAGTGGTTAGCGCACTAGAGGGGGTCTCCCTTGTGTAGTGGTTAGCGCACTAGAGGGGGTTTCCCTAGTGTAGTGGTTAGCGCACTAGAGGGGGTCTCCCTGGTGTAGTGGTTAGCGCACTATAGGGGTTCTCCCTGTTGTAGTGGTTAGCGCACTGGAGGGGGTTTCCCTGGTGTAGTGGTTAGCGCACTAGAGGGGGTCTCCCTGGTGTAGTGGTTAGCGCACTAGAGGGGGTTTCCCTAGTGTAGTGGTTAGCGCACTAGAGGGGGTCTCCCTGGTGTAGTGGTTAGCGCACTATAGGGGTTCTCCCTGTTGTAGTGGTTAGCGCACTGGAGGGGGTTTCCCTAGTGTAGTGGTTAGCGCACTAGAGGGGGTCTCCCTGGTGTAGTGGTTAGCGCACTAGAGGGGGTCTCCCTGTTGTAGTGGTTAGCGCACTAGAGGGGGTCTCCCTGGTGTAGTGGTTAGCGCACTAGAGGGGGCCTCCCTGGTGTAGTGGTTAGCGCACTAGAGGGGGTCTCCCTGGTGTAGTGGTTAGCGCACTAGAGGGGGTCTCCCTGTTGTAGTGGTTAGCGCACTGGAAGGGGTTTCCCTAGCGTAGTGGTTAGCGCACTAGAGGGGGTCTCCCTGGTGTAGTGGTTAGCGCACTAGAGGGGGTCTCCCTGGTGTAGTGGTTACCGCACTAGAGGGGGTCTCCCTGGTGTAGTGGTTAGCGCACTAGAGGGGGTCTCCCTGGTGTAGTGGTTAGCGCACTAGAGGGGGTCTCCCTGGTGTAGTGGTTAGCGCACTATAGGGGGTCTCCCTGTTGTAGTGGTTAGCGCACTGGAGGGGGTTTCCCTAGTGTAGTGGTTAGCGCACTAGAGGGGGTCTCCCTGTTGTAGTGGTTAGCGCACTAGAGGGGGTCTCCCTGGTGTAGTGGTTAGCGCACTGGAGGGGGTTTCCCTAGTGTAGTGGTTAGCGCACTAGAGGGGGTCTCCCTGGTGTAGTGGTTAGCGCACTAGAGGGGGTCTCCCTGGTGTAGTGGTTAGCGCACTAGAGGAGGTCTCCCTGGTGTAGTGGTTAGCGCACTAGAGGGGGTCTCCCTGGTGTAGTGGTTAGCGCACTAGAGGGGGTTTCCCTGGTGTAGTGGTAAGCGCACTAGAGGGGGTCTCCCTAGTGTAGTGGTTAGCGCACAAGAGGGGCGCTCCCTGTTGTAGTGGTTAGCGCACTAGAGGGGGTCTCCCTAGTGTAGTGGTTAGCGCACAAGAGCGGGTCTCCCTGGTGTAGTGGTTAGCGCACTAGAGGGGGTCTCCCTGGTGTAGTGGTTAGCGCACTAGAGGGGCTCTCCCTGGTGTAGTGGTTAGCGCAATAGAGGGGGTCTCCCTGGTGTAGTGGTTAGCGCACTAGAGGGGATCTCCTGTTGTAGTGGTTAGCGCACTAGAGGGGGTCTCCCTGGTGTAGTGGTTAGCGCACTAGAGGGGGTCTCCCTGGTGTTATGGTTAGCGCACTAGAGGGGGTCTCCCTGGTGTAGTGGTTAGCGCACTAGAGGGGGCCTCCCTGGTGTAGTGGTTAGCGCACTAGAGGGGGCCTCCCTGGTGTAGTGGTTAGCGCACTAGAAGGGGTCTCGCTGGTGTAGTGGTTAGCGCACTAGAGGGGGTTTCCCTAGTGTAGTGGTTAGCGCACTAGAGGGGGCCTCCCTGGTGTAGTGGTTAGCGCCCTAGAAGGGGGTCTCCCTAGTGTAGTGGTTAGCGCACTAGAGGGGGTCTCCCTGGTGTAGTGGTTAGCGCAATAGAGGGGGTTTCCCTAGTGTAGTGGTTAGCGCACTAGAGGGGGCCTCCCTGGTGTAGTGGTTAGCGCACTAGAGGGGGTCTCCCTGGTGTAGTGGTTAGCGCACTAGAGGGGGTCTCCCTGGTGTAGTGGTTAGCGCACTAGAGGGGGTCTCCCTGTTGTAGTGGTTAGCGCACTGGAGGGGGCCTCCCTGGTGTAGTGGTAAGCGCACTAGAGGGGGTCTCCCTGGTGTAGTGGTTAGCGCACGAGAGGGGGTCTCCCTGTTGTAGTGGTTAGCGCACTAGAGGGGGTCTCCCTGGTGTAGTGGTTAGCGCACTAGAGGGGGTCTCCCTGGTGTAGTGGTTAGCGCACTAGAGGGGGCCTCCCTGGTGGATTGGTCAGCGCACTAGAGGGGCCTCCCTGGTGTAGTGGTTAGCGCACTAGAGGGGGTCTCCCTGGTGTAGTGGTTAGCGCACTAGAGGGGGCCTCCCTGGTGGATTGGTTAGCGCACTAGAGGGGCCTCCCTGGTGTAGTGGTAAGCGCACTAGACCGCAGATCAATAGGTCCTAGGTTCGAATCCGGGCCCGGGCACGTAATCCGGGGCTTGTTTCATCCTTCATGGTCCCGGGGAGCTCCTTTGTCCAGTTCAGCCATTGTGTACACTAAAGCGGCTTAAAACACCAATTCATTTCGCCCCCAGGTGAGCCACGTGGAGTGCGTCTCTAAGGAGGACGCCGAGGACTTCGTAGAGGATGACGCCACGCACGGTTGAGATTGCTACGGTTGCCATGACGACGCGCTTGACAACACACCCCTCCGGCCCCTCCGGCCCGTCAGCCCTTGGGATATAGGCCAGGCGGCTCAACCGCGCAGCCACGGAAAGGGTCAAGGTCATTCTGGAGCTCCGGATTAACCTGATCGACATCCCTGTGTGGATTCAGTGTGGATTCACCATCTGGATCTTCCATCCTGGTGTAGCCCTCCAGCGAGATTCCCACGAAGTCGCATCTCTAGTGGATGGAAGTCCGGGCGATAATAGGACGAGATACCCACGTATCCTAAGCGACCCTGCGTTGCACGTGTTCACACACGTAATACCAGGCCCAAAGCTGCCAGCTGTGTTCATCAGTCCCGCTGTGTTAGTGTTGGCATCCACTTAGTGCCCAATTGGAATCTTGATCTCCGTAAATTTGAAATTGCTACATCAAGTAAGGATTTTTTTACTTTCCCAGATCTAAACTTACCCGAAGTAAGGTATTTAATTTAGAACGGTAGACGTGTTGTTAGCGATGAAGTAAGGTTACTCAGGTCTTGTTAGCGTGTTGGCCATCGTCTAAATAGAAACACTTGTGTATGTGTTGCGAAATCGAGTTTCAAAGTTTATGAGGTACCGTTAATTGTGTTGCGTAGTTAAATTGCTGACCGTTGTAACGAACGTTTTCGTGAAGTTTTGTACTTTTAGACTGTACACATGTTGTCATTTTATTTCATGGCTATTAGTTGAGTGTAGTGTGGACGATCTTGATTCTGACTGGTTCAGGAAAAAGCAGAATTACATTCGGGAATTACAGCTTACGGAAAGAAACCGAAAGCGTAATTATTCAATACCAGTAAAATTCAGTGTAATTAGTTTGTAGTTTTCTGTCTAACGTGGTGTGATTGCCGGTGAGCAGTAAGAATTTGCCGTAAAATATTTTTATAATAGATTGACATAAAATGTTCTTTGTCTCTTTCTTGTAAAATGATAGACATTTCTGGATTTGTTTTCATAGACAATGAACAGCGTCTTGATGTCATTGACCTCCGTCAGAAAGCAGAGTTCTTCTCTCCGTTGTGTATGTATGTGTCTCGAATGTCTATATTTCTTTCCAAGTGCACGTGCACTTGGTGGTGTTCAACTCTGTGACAGGCAGCTTGTACATAGGACGAATCATTGGTTATCGCCTTAGTAACAATACTGGACAAGTAGTCAATAAACGTTCCATATAAATATACACTCCTGTTTGTTTTTGGTGTTCATCGCATACAAATCTGTCCAGGGGCGCTGTACCCAACCTCGCCACGCACGAGCTTGTGCAACGGGGACGCACTGCAGGCCGCTGCGGCGGATATTTGGAATTTGAGACATTTAGCCATAGATTGGGATATATACACTGGAGCCAACATCTTCAATGGAAACCTGTGACCCTCTCCATTATATGGGGATGTATGCCGAGACAGGGTGGTGAGATACAAGGAGTCAAAACATTTTGCTTAGATGAAGGGACTTAAACCCTAAGGCATGGATTTCTGGGAAACTGTACTCCAGCCATGGAAATAGCAACAGCGACGGAGTATGAGCATGCCACCAACCGAGATGGAGATTAAGGCGGGAGAGAATGCCAGATATAAAAGCCTGGGACAAATCGGGGAAGGAAATAGGCGCGAGAGAAATGTTTCACAACTCTCATGGATGAAAGTGCCGTTGAAGCGCACCAAACTCAGAAGGCATTGACAGATATATGTATGGAACAACCTATTGAAATGTTTATATCCAAAAGATAATTACGCGCAGTGATTTAATGTGCTTGGAGGTTAAGACCGCTATTCATGAAAGTCGCTTTATCTATGAATCGCACAGTCGCCCAAACCAGAATTTGCAGCATTTTTAATGGCCCCAACGGTGTTCCTACGCGTTAATGGCCCCAATGGTCTTCCTACGCGTTAATGGCCCCAATGGTCTTCCTTAATGGCCCCAATGGTCTTCCTTCGCGTTAATGGCCCCAATGGTCTTCCTTAATGGCCCCAATGGTCTTCCTTAATGGCCCCAATGGTCTTCCTTCGCGTTAATGGCCCCAATGGTCTTCCTTCGCGTTAATGGCCCCAATGGTCTTCCTTCGCGTTAATGGCCCCAATGGTCTTCCTTAATGGCCCCAATGGTCTTCCTTCGCGTTAATGGCCCCAATGGTCTTCCTTCGCGTTAATGGCCCCAATGGTCTTCCTTCGCGTTAATGGCCCCAATGGTCTTCCTTCGCGTTAATGGCCCCAATGGTCTTCCTTCGCGTTAATGGCCCCAATGGTCTTCCTTAATGGCCCCAATGGTCTTCCTTCGCGTTAATGGCCCCAATGGTCTTCCTTAATGGCCCCAATGGTCTTCCTTAATGGCCCCATTGGTCTTCCTTCGCGTTAATGGCCCCAATGGTCTTCCTTCGCGTTAATGGCCCCAATGGTCTTCCTTGGCGTTAATGGCCCCAATGGTCTTCCTTCGCGTTAATGGCCCCAATGGTCTTCCTTCGCGTTAATGGCCCCAATGGTCTTCCTTAATGGCCCCAATGGTCTTCCTTAATGGCCCCAATGGTCTTCCTTAATGGCCCCAATGGTCTTCCTTAATGGCCCCAATGGTCTTCCTACGCGTTAATGGCCCCAATGGTCTTCCTGCGCGTTAATGGCCCCAATGGTCTTCCTACGCGTTAATGGCCCCAATGGTCTTCCTACGCGTTAATGGCCCCAATGGTCTTCCTACGCGTTAATGGCCCCAATGGTCTTCCTTGGCGTTAATGGCTCCAATGGTCTTCCTTAATGGCCCCAATGGTCTTCCTACGCGTTAATGGCCCCAATGGTCTTCCTACGCGTTAATGGCCCCAATGGTCTTCCTTCGCGTTAATGGCCCCAATGGTCTTCCTACGCGTTAATGGCCCCAATGGTCTTCCTACGCGTTAATGGCCCCAATGGTCTTCCTTCGCGTTAATGGCCCCAATGGTCTTCCTACGCGTTAATGGCCCCAATGGTCTTCCTACGCGTTAATGGCCCCAATGGTCTTCCTACGCGTTTATGACGTGCACATTCCTGTCATTCGTCGTACATTTGTGCCTGACGAGGAACATCAACAAGTGTAACACGTATTATGCGCAGTGGCAACATTCGTCAAAGCGTGTGTCGTAATTGTAGTATAATTCATGACAACGTTTTCTGTAGATACATATATACACATTGTTTCATGCAAGTCTTTAACTGTTCAACAAAACGTTGGAATCACGTTATGTTGTAAACACTTACAAACGAAAAACACGTAAAACGTTGTCGACACCGCACAAAAACGTTGCAAAATACTGCCCTGAATAAAACGCAAAACGTGTTGATGCGTTAATAAAACCGTTATAACCGATTATAACCAAACAATACTCCCACAGAACCTTTATTCCTACCAGTATATTTATGTATAGAACATTGGCTCGCATCCCCTACTCGGAACTGATTGCACCCCTTCCCCCCGCGTACACTTAGCCACTATATCGGCCATGAACCAACATTTAGCACCTCGATAATATAGACATAAGTGTCTAATAAACCTCAGCGCAAATGAGCTTTAGTCTGTGGCGTCTCTGTTCCCGGCCATTAATTGACGAGGACCCTGTGTTCCAAACAATGTGAAGTGTCATATCAAACATTTTTTTATTGACCTAAATTAAAGCGGGTACGCGTGGCGGGTACGGTACAGCGAGGGGATGGGACAGAGCTATTGAGTGGAAACATGCATGCACAATCATACGTTCATGTTATGCTCCGTATATTAAAGTCCAGCTCGTAGGTCCAAGGGAACTTTCAAGATATTAATTCCAATAGATTATGCCATAAAAATAGAATATATTGGCCATTAACCTATATGACACATTAGAAAGGCGATACTTTGACGTTTCGTGACGCAAATGTACGTAGGTTCCCCTTTGAGGAGCCAGTGCGCTGTACGCATTATACGGCCAGTCATAATATTTCTTTTGTTGAACAAAACATGACATAACAGGTTAAAACCCCTTTCCAGACATTATGAACTAAACATCATACACCTACTGGTTATTCTCCAAAATATTAATCCATATAAATATTTACATAAAAGCTTAAACCTGCATGTCGAGCTCTTTCCCGCCAAAACTTACGAGGTCAAAATACAAATAAGAATCAGTCCTTGAATCATTCAAGATTTCTTTTGTCTATGCTCCACCCATGCCAGACTGCCAAATGGTGTCTCTTAGCCTTGCCCGTGATATCAATTTACCACAAGTTTTCATTCTAGTGGTAAACGCCATCAGTTTGTGTGCTTCGCGATGCTTTGGTATAAGTAGCAGTGCCGCGACAGAGTTCTGTGGTGTCCCGGGATAGACACGTTTGCCACACCACAGCCGAAACGGCAATATTTATCAGGTTTCTGAATTTATAGACTCAAACAATCGAGTTTTCTGCAAAGTTTGATATAAACTTCGCCTGGGCTTAGTTTTGGCGGGAAAGAACTCGACATGCAACTTTAACCTGCATATATTTAGTAACTATATAAACCGGAACCTGCTTCTACGCCACTTAGGACGGAAATTACGGCTTTGATCGTTTAGAGTTGATGCCCGACCTTGTACTGATCCCCCCCCCCCCCCCCCACCTGGTGAGCGTCTCCGGCACGTGTCATTAATAATGTTGGTGTGATGGTTTACACTTTACATAGGCCTATAAATATGGATGCTCGTATGCGTAGGATATGCGTCACTTATGGTGGTGGTAGTGCGGTGGTGGGGTGGGGGTTTTCGTTAGCCCTACATCGATTCGACCCCGCCCCCTCCCACCCCAAACTCCTTCCCCACCACTATAAATGTTCTATGAAACACATCGGGTCGCTTGTTTGTTTTAATGGAGAAGCCTCATCCAAAATATATATCACTAACCCGTTATTGTAATAAACTCAGCTATACCATATCAGGCTGCAGTTAACTTTAGGATGGGGCATCTCATTTCAATGGAGGGGCACGTGGGGGTTTCACCCCTTAATTGTACCCAAGTACACGTCAATTAGAGGCAACCACGAGCGCTCAACTCCGTTGGTCGTAATCAGCAAGTAAATGAGTAATTTGTATTCTAATAATAATAACCTAAAGAAAACTAAAAATACTTAGAAACGAAGAAAAATCTAATGAAAAAAATGATACAAAATGGCAGAACAAAATGATAGTATTTGACTAATTTGACTATTTGACTCATTTCAAACACCCTCATCAAGCCAAATAAACAATTAGTTAGTATAAAAATATACGTCGGGACACCCATGCAATGCACAGGAATTGCACTACCTTCTTCAAGTAATAGTTTTGTATTAGATGGGTCAATTTATCTAAGTTAGACAGTGCCATAAAATCAGGAAGAGATACCTTTTGATACAGGTTTTCACGCAGACTTACGGAAGCCTATTAGGGCCATGCATTTTTTAAATCAATTTTTTTACGGAGCTTTAAAACCATAAAGGAATTATTTCCACCGGGAATAAATGAATAAAACCGGGAATTAATTATTTAAACCGGGAATTAAATATTTCCACCGGGAATAAATTGTTTTCACCGGGAATAAATTATTTAAACCGGGAATTAATTATTTAAACCTGGAATTAATTATTTCCACCTGAAATTAATGATTAAAACCTGGAATTAATTATTTCCACCGGGAATAAATTATTTCCACCGGGAATAAATGATTAAAACCTGGAATTAATTATTTCCACCGGAAATAAATTATTTCCACCGGGAATAAATGATTTAAACCAGGAATAAATTATTTCCACCTGGAATTAATTATTTCCACCTGGAATTAATTATTTCTACCTGGAATTAATTATTTCCACCTGGAATTAATTATTTCCACCGAGAATTAATCATTTCCACCGGGAATAAATCATTAAAACCTGGAATTAATTATTATTAAATAATAAATTCCCGGTGGAAATAATTAATTCCCGGTGGAAATAATTAATTCCCGGTGGAAATAATTAATTCCAGGTGGAAATAATTAATTCCAGGTGGAAATGATTTATTCCGGGTTGAAATCATTTATTCCCGGTAGCAATAATTAATTCCAGGTTTTAATCATTTATTCCCGGTGGAAATAATTAATTCCAGGTTTTAATCATTTATTCCCGGTGGAAATAATTAATTCCCGGTTTTAATCATTTTTTGCCGGTTTAAATCATTAATTCCAGATGGAAATAATTAATTCCCGGTTTAAATAATTAATTCCCGGTTTCAATAATTTATTCCCGGTGAAAACAATTTATTCCCGGTGGAAATAATTAATTCCAGGTTAAAATAATTTATTCCCGGTTTAAATCATTTATTCCCGGTGGAAATAATTCCTTTATGATTTTAAAGCTCCGTAAAAAAATTGATCAAAATTTAAAAAAATTATGGCCCTAATAAGCTTCCGTACAGACTTCTATACTCCCGACAACAGCAAAGAAAATGTACCTCACCTTCCACCTCCCCGGATGAGCATATCCGACATAAGCGTTCGTGCGCTTCATCTCCTCCCTAGCCGGTTAGAGTGCTGATCCTTCTTCGTTCTAAATCTCCCCTGAATTGTGCGAGGAGGGCTCGCTGAGTCATGCTCATGTATTGCCGGAGATATGGCTCTGGTTCGATGCGACTTTTAAACATGATGTAAGTTCTTAGATTAGGTTTTGATTGCGAAGTGCTGTATCCGTCTGCACACGGCTGCCCTTTGTATAATATTATACATGAGACAACTGGGCGTAGGTCTTGTTCTGAGACTGGTGATAATGGTGACGAACCTGGGGCCACCCTCTCGGGAAATACGCAGTGACACAGGGTTTACAGCGGCAGGAAGGCCGAGTTTTTGCCCATCGCTACCTTTGGATATTCGTTTAAAAAATCGTTTACTGTTAACTTTAAAATGCAACTTTAATTTAACGTTAAATAAATAAGATAACAAAATTCCGTTAGAATAACGTTCACATATAACGCTAATTAAACGTAGCTGCTAACGTCCATCTAACGTTAACGTTGGCATATGGGTAAACAGATAAAACCCACGTCTTTCTTCGCAAATGGTAGGACGTCAAATTACTCCCAAAGACACGGCTCCTCTCTCCTTTGAATTGTCGCGATATGACATAATACACGACTAATTACTAACGAGATGGGGCAGTATGTTGCAGGCAGGGTCGAGGTACTAATATGTTCAAACAACAATATGAGGCAAACTATTTCAATTTAGCAATCGGAATGGAGTCTAGCCAATTTGCACTATTTTTTGGGGGGGATCGATGTCTTAAGCTGGCAAGTGTGGGGAGGCTGTGTGTACTGAGGAGGTTACACGTTTTAGGCATGATCGATGTATACATGAAAGATGCAGAGTCAAGCTTCAATTAATTTTAATGTGTACACATGTATTGGATCCCACCCTCAATGGCTTTATTAATTAGTGAACAGAAACGTGCCTCAGTGCTCGGCGATGCCAAGCAGACGCCTCACGCGCTGCGAGCGGTTGTTCAGTTGTTGTACGGTGAGCTGCGGGGCTGCTGGGTGTAAAATATGCAACTGGTTCTCTTGACGTCATCAACCTCGACAGACCAATCACAACGTTGGATTTTTATCTTCCGGTTGGGCTTCAGCCATATTGGATTTCCACCACACCCCAAGCCAGTGGATCGTGTGTTGATTACATTTAGGGGTTCTTTTAACTGACCGCTTGGATAGGAGTGTCTCTCTCAACGGATTCATGGAGTTGGAAAACATAGTAGCGAATACTGTGTATTTGAAAGCCAGAGAAGGTAAGCTTTGGCTGTAAACTCATCTGTATGCATCCGTTTTAATTTCGGATCCGCGGAGTTTACAAGCAGAAAGTTGACATCGGCGGGACGATCTGTTGTGTTGCCTGTTGGTTATACACTATGTCATTCTGCCGGGAAGTCCGCACCTTTTGACCGTCGCTTCGTTGACAGATGGATCTGAGAAAATGTTGCAAATCACTGCACTGTGCAATCTATAGACATGAAATCGGCGAACGTAATTCACAATCAGATGGAATTAAAAAAACGTTTAAAAAAATGTGGGTTGTCGATTCTAGGCGTGTGTGAGAAGTCAGTGACCCAGTACAGTAAACGAACGAGTACTAGATCTACTACTGACTGTCAAATACACCCCTAGCTCAGTACAGCTCATAATTCATGTTGACTGTTACTTTTAGACTTAGGCCACCATGCTATGCAGTTTAAGTGTATCAACTTCTACAGAATGAGTTGAAGGTGTCTTATGTTTACATTCTTATATTGCAACTTGACAGTTGTGACAGTGTAGACTGCAGTGTAGTTGAGATATAAATATATTCTTAAATCATCCAGCACTGTGATATAACTGTTAGTATTATACAACTTCTGTTCTGCCAGTCTAAAAAGACTGTTTAACAGAGAAAGTATATTAAAGGGATGCCAGACATCTAGTCAAACATCAATATTTATGGATCCCTTCTCTCCGTTCTTTTAAAATATCATCGTGATTGTCTGCATCTATATTTTAACATATTCAAATGTTGCTGCAATGCTGATAACCAGGTATCTAACTGTATCCCATTTAAATAGCATTGATATGCTTGGCTTGCATTCTTCAAGCATTGTTTATTGTTTCAATTACTTAAAGCGGGTGTCCAACCTAATTTAATCGCGATCTGCACCGAAAGTTTACATCTAAAAGTTAAATTGGCGAGTGTTAACGCTTCGTTTCGGCCGACTGGTAAGGAGAACAAAATTAAGGCAACCCGCCCCCAGCAATATCGAGCAGAGCTTACCACGGGTATTGTGACTTTTCATGTGGCACCGCCTTATGTTATCACTCGCGGAGAGAGAGATCAGGGTCGCGATTTACAGATGAACAGCGGCAGTTCCAAGCCGCGCAGTAGAACATGATCTTAGTGTTTTATGGAAATGTACCATCCAAACAAATTGATATACGACTTGCGACGATTGACTCCGCAACAATGCCATGATTTGAGTTAGAATCGCAGCTCTTTATATTAGTGATGATCACGCGCTCTTGTTTTGCTCACACAATAGACGCAATTTTCTGCTTGAATAAATTAGAGTATCGCCTCCTGATTGGTCAATCGCGGACACACCTCCAAAAAGGGCTGCCGCCTGGGTAGCGGCGAAGTCATGCCCGGCGGTCACTTCTAAATTTTATTGTGAGCTATAGATAGAACGAAAAATTCTGTAATTTGGAGGATAGATAATTAGGTATTATATGAATCGGTAAAGCAGCGCTAGAGGCCAGGCTGGCGGTTCCCTTTAAACAGCTCTATAAGCTGCTTGTACCTACAGGAATAGGCACTGGGTAGCAGGAAGGGAAGGGGGAGAGTTTTGCAGAGTGTGATAGGGGAGTTGAGAGAGGCTGAAGTCTAGGTGCAGCGTATAATATATAGTTTTCCGGAAATGTTTCTGGATGAATGCAACCCCGGTTTGAGGCCAAACTTGGGGTGTGGCTTCTAATATGTATGAAGCTTCAAACAGGCACTTTACGGTATATAAGATTTGCACAAAAGGTGTGAATAATAATGATGCACACTATTACATCTGTACCTTAACAGCCAGTCAGATTATACAAGGTGTTGTTTGCACAGAGCCAATCAGGTACGACACAACTGCCTAACAATTTGACTATGAGCCAGTCATGAAAAAAATGGGTCTAAATATTGGTGGTAAGTCGCATTAGTGAGGGAGTCACATAATAAAAAGGCTTTAACATATAACTGTATTCTATGCATGGCAAAAAGTCTTTATAACATCTGGGGAGTTGTATGCTTAAAAGTGGCACAATTTAAAAGAGGCCTGTAATAAAATAGGTTAACTTAGCAGTCCATTAACATGCAGCCATCCCATTATTGGAGCTACCCTAGAAAGTCCCCCAGGCTTCACCGTACACCTGCATGCATATGCATGGCCCTTCATGTAGTGTAGTTCACTTGTTGGTTCTGCCCTACTTGGTCATCCCAGCAGCTGGTGTTCAAGCCCCACATGTGGAAATATCTTCAGACACCATGAAACTATTACATCTTCTCTTGGCAGGTTCCATATTTTAATGAAATTATTGTTGATTGCCAATGGCGCGAGAATTACTTCCCTACAAGATATTTTACAATAAATTATATTAAGAGTTTTATAGATACATCCATCAATGTGGAAATGTCTGTAGTTGTGGGTACAGGATACAGATTTTGAATCAGTGAAAACATTGTGAACCTACTGCTTTCTGCCTTATATTTTTCTATTGCAATACAACCTTAAATGTTAAAAATTGATTGAATTTTAGTATGATGCTCTAATAAGGGAAGTGTTAAGGAAGAGAGGAGATGTGTCTTTCGGAGTAACTCACTACTCTTTTTGAAGAAATCTACGGTTTCTTTAGCCTTCACAAATAGAAATGTGCACAAATGAGATTTGAATCCAGTACCAGGCTGCTTGAGGTGGCCTAGCATAGCACACTTGACTACAGTTATATATGCTACTGACTACTGGTATGCCAGTAGTTAGGATCAGTAGTCAGGGTGATCCATAAATGTTATAGCATCCTGCATATATGCCAAAAGCAGCATAATTACACAGCCTATACTATGAGGTTGGAAACGCTACAGTTACAAATAGTTTTTCCACCCCACTTTCACTTGCTATTTGTTATCTCTCATCCCACTTGTCTTTACTGTTGTCAGTATGCATGATGTAGACCAGCTCTCTTACTTACTTTTAAGGCTCCTACTGTGTGAATCTCCTGCAAATATTTCCTTATATATGCCAAAACCATATTGCACAACAAATCATTCTTTTAGATTTCCACTTAGTAACAAATATCAGCTGACTAATATTTGCCTTGTACATGTTAAATGTGATGTGACATAAAACTGTTGACCTATGATAGAATACCATTTTTCCTGTCCAAAGGGATCAGCCAACGTACAACTGAATGGTAGCTTCCGCAAAGACCAGCTTTTAATACTCACTCAGACTACACCTATACCATAATAGAATAGCAGTTCCCTCTCAGGGCAGGGCCGGCCCAGTAGCTCAGTGAGTTAGAGTGCTGGCATTTAGCGCTCTGGCCATCTGAGAACCTAGTGGCTGTGGATCGTGATTCATGCCCTGCTGTGGCTATGTCTGTGTGGTTGTAGGATAAAGATCCCATGTCTATCTTCGCAAAGAGTAGGGGGTTATCCCCTGAGACATGGCTCCAATCTCCCTTGTTTTTCCTGTTGACGCGATATGACCAAAAGTGGTTAAAACATCCTGAATATACAACCAATCCTCTCCGCGCTCATTTCAAGAGCCCTCAACGGGGCTGGCCCACCTATAATAGAAACCAATTCCCTGTCAGACCCCTGTGAACAGTGTCTTTCCTGTTGCACCCACTTTTGATACTCAGCTACCGGTAAGATAAGCCATCTCATCTAGGACTCCATGCCCGTTTCCTCTCAGGCCCACTGTTAATGGTTACCATGCTATAAGCCAGCTGACCCCTGGGACAGAAACTCTTGTAGACCTCTGTTGAGATTTTTTTTAGCCAGTCCGGAGTCCCGACCAGCATACAACATTAAACAGCCAGTTTGATTGGTCATATCCTGTGAGTTATCCGGCTCCCTGAAATGTGACTTGCACATTGATCTTACATATATCATTATGTTTGTGGCAGGTAAAAGGCTTACATCCTTCTCACAGAAATATGATGCCTGCATTCCAAAAGTTACTAGCATTCAACATATGTACAGGCAGGCTATTCTTAAAAAAATAAATTTGATGATGGTTCTTAGCGCCAGGTTGCGGTCTCACTGTATCTCATTTGGCTATTAAATAAAATTTATATGGTGATTCCAAACACTTTGCTGGCTTGGTTTAATCTGTGTTTGTACAAGGAGGGCCTCCAACACAATCTAAGCACAGATCGTTGCTGTTTTCTTGATGCTGTGTGGCAATATCTGGGTGATATCATGTCATTCACTATCACAACATTGGTTTATTCCGTATTAAATGGGGCCATGTTCTATTACCTGTAACAGTTATGGTGTTATATAATTTGATCTTGAAGGTTTTTTATATTCTTTTATTCTATCCTTATAGGTTTCTACTGGTATGGCTAGTGTTGTGAGTGTCACAAAGAATGTTGTTCTGTAAAATAATGAATGGATATCAATGAATGCCTTGTATTATTACATTTTATCATTATGTTTGTTCAATTGAAGAAAAAGTCATGCTATTTTATTGTTCCAGGTGGCGGGGGCAAGAGAAAGGGAAAAAGCAAGAAATGGAAACAGATTTTAAAATTCCCACATATTTCTACCTGTCTGGATATTCGCTCAAAAATTCGTAAGTACCAATTTTTGTATAGCATACAGTTTTTGAATGTACAGACTTATGTTTTGTAACCATACATATGACCCATCACGTTCGTGTCCGCAGTTGTCACACTAGCATGCATATGACTCATGGGATCTTATTTGTATTGTTTGAGGATGTGGAGTGTCCAATTCGAGGAAATTTTAGCTTGACATTAAGGATTAAAAAGTCTTCAAATGCATTTTTGTTCCTTGTGGCTTTCTGGTTGTCACTGTCCGGTTGTCACTGTCTGTACACCTGGTGTGATGCCATGGCTAATGGCTCTGTGGGCTGCACCTGGTGTGATGCCATATCTGATGGCTCTGTGCTGCACCTGGCATGGTGCCATGTCTGATGGCTTTGTGCCATATGGTGTGATGCCATGTCTATTGGCTTTGTGCCATCTGGCATGGTGCCATGTCTGATGGATCCATGTGCTGCACCTGGTATGATGCCATGTCTATTGGCTCTGTTCCATCTGGTGTGATGCCATGTGTGATGGCTCTGTGTGCTGCACCTGGTGTGATGCCATATTTGAAGACTGTTGGCTGCACCTGGTGTGATGCCATGTCTGATGACTTTGTTTGTGCATCTGGTGTTATGCACACAGCTGATGATCAACAGGTCGTGGGTTCGAATCTTGACACCTGGGAAAAGGTTCATCCATTTCGTTGTCCCGGGGGCCTAGTCTTTGGGTGTACAAAAATTATCTATAAACATGCACTGTTTCATTTCAAACTCACGCCTGGGTTGTGCGGTTAGAACTTTTCTGGAGGGACTTTGATCCTAACATCAAAACGGTCGCTATTGTTTGGACACATTATAGTGGAATAGTGCCTGATACAAGCGGCGCGCTGGCGGGCCGATGCCGTGGTATTAAGGTGCAGGTAAACACGTTCGAACCATGAAGCTGTCTGTCTGCCGCCAAGGTGTGTTACCACCGTACTCGTTCACTGTGTTAGCATCCGTTGGCCATGCTCGCCTGTGTTTCACGGTTGAGGCTTTTAATAGCAGTACAAAATACGTTTGGAGGGTACAGCTTTAGTGTGTCGACAACAGGAGGAGGTTTATGTAACATGCTTCTTTGCTATCGGGTGCGGATTGCTGTGAGAAAAAAAATACAGGTGTGACTTGCTGTGCAAAAACTGCTGGTGTTGGCTCGAGCGCCACCGGTGTGGCCCCTCGGGGTGAAGGTATTCCGCCTGGGTAGGTTAGATAAAGAAAAACAGTTTCTTTAATATGAAAAAACGCTGTCATTGACCTCGCTTAAGGAGGAAGTGAAGATAACTGAGGGCGCCGCCAATTAGCGTGATTAACCCGCGTTGGTAGCTTGGAAGTGGTGCTGTACAAAGTAGGCGTTGGAAAGTGGGGTGGCCGACATTCATTGAGACGTTTTGGGGCTCTACCAGCCGGCCGGCCGCCCAACCCACCTCAACCCAGCCAGTCATCCAGTCATCCAGCCAGTCTTCCAGCCAGCCAGTCATCCCACCAGTCATCCAGCCAGCCAGCCAGCCAGTCATCCAGCCAGTCAGTCACCCAGCCAGCAATCATCCAGCCAGCCAGCCAGCCAGTCAGTCATTCAGCCAGCCAGCCAGCCAGCCAGTCATCCAGCCAGCCAGCCAGTCAGTCACCCAGCCAGCAATCATCCAGCCAGCCAGCCAGCCAGTCAGTCATTCAGCCAGCCAGTCATCCAGCCAGCCAGCCAGCCAGCAGCCATCCAGTCATCCAACCAGCCAGCCAGCCAGCCAGCCAGCCAGCAGCCAGCCAGTCATCCAACCAGCCAGTCATCCAGCCAGCCAGTCATCCAGCCAGCCAGCCAGTCAGTCACCCAGCCAGCAATCATCCAGCCAGCCAGCCAGCCAGTCAGTCATTCAGCCAGCCAGTCATCCAGCCAGCCAGCCAGCCAGCCAGCCAGCCAGCCAGCCAGCCAGTCATCCAGCCAGCCAGCCAGCCAGCAGCCATCCAGTCATCCAACCAGCCAGCCAGCCAGCCAGCCAGCCAGCAGCCAGCCAGTCATCCAACCAGCCAGCCAGCCAGCCAGCCAATCATCCAGCCAGCCAGTCATCCAGCCACTCAGCCAGCCAGCCAGCCGGCCAGCCACTCAGCCAGCCAGCCAGCCAGCCAGGTCTGCCGTATGCTGTTCACTCTCGTCGTGCCCGAGGGGGTCGAGAGAATGTAAACGGTGCTTCCGCAAACGGAAGAGTGTTATCGTAACGCTCCGCGGACGGCTTGTTGGCGTCGTGGTGAACGGCCGCCGCATACCGTGGTGGGGGTCGGGGGGTGGGGGGGGGGTCGGGGCGAGGCGGGGCCGGGGGGAGGGGGGGGGGGGTGGAGAAGGGTGCAGAGGGGGCGACGGCTGGGTGCTCTCAAGCCGTCTATCTGTCAGTTAGTCAGTCGTCCGGCGCTCGGTGCAGATCGACACCCAGCGAGGGGGCGCGGTGGCGAGTGCAGGTTGGCTGGTTAACGGGTCTGCTGCCTGGCTGAGCCCCCCCCCCCACCCCCTGCGTTAAGGGGTAGGTGGGGGGGGGTGGTAGATAAAGCCCGTCCTAATTTGGTACCGGAGGTCACTGCGCCACGCGCTCCCCACTCCCTGCTTGTGTCCCTGATCCAACACCCCCTTCTCCCCAACTGCTAGGGGTAATCGGAAGGTTCGAATCCCAAGTGTTGCTTCAAGCTGGTGAATGCTGGACATGTCAGTCCTTTCTTTCAAAGGAAGCAGGAAGTCACTAGAGGACATGGCTTGTCTTTACGGTCGTTCCAATGCTGACCATGTCAGTCCTTTCTTTCAAAGGAAGCAGGAAGTCACTAGAGGACATGGCTTGTCTTTACGGTCATTCCAATGCTGGACATGTCAGTCCTTTCTTTCAAAGGAAGCAGGAAGTCACTAGAGGACATGGCTTGTCTTTACGGTCGTTCCAATGCTGGACATGTCAGTCCTTTCTTTCAAAGGAAGCAGGAAGTCACTAGAGGACATGGCTTGTCTTTACAGTCGTTCCAATGCTGGACATGTCAGTCCTTTCTTTCAAAGAAAGCAGGAAGTCACTAGAGGACATGGCTTGTCTTTACGGTCGTTCCAATGCTGGACTTGTCAGTCCTTTCTTTCAAAGGAAGCAGGAAGTCACTAGAGGACATGGCTTGTCTTTACAGTCGTTCCAATGCTGGACATGTCAGTCCTTTCTTTCAAAGAAAGCAGGAAGTCACTAGAGGACATGGCTTGTCTTTACGGTCGTTCCAATGCTGGACATGTCAGTCCTTTCTTTCAAAGGAAGCAGGAAGTCACTAGAGGACATGGCTTGTCTTTACGGTCGTTCCAATGCTGGACATGTCAGTCCTTTCTTTCAAAGGAAGCAGGAAGTCACTAGAGGACATGGCTTGTCTTTACGGTCGTTCCAATGCTGGACATGTCAGTCCTTTCTTTCAAAGGAAGCAGGAAGTCACTAGAGGACATGGCTTGTCTTTACGGTCGTTCCAATGCTGGACATGTCTGTCCTTTCTTTCAAAGGAAGCAGGAAGTCACTAGAGGACATGGCTTGTCTTTACAGTCGTTCCAATGCTGGACATGTCAGTCCTTTCTTTCAAAGGAAGCAGGAAGTCACTAGAGGACATGGCTTGTCTTTACGGTCGTTCCAATGCTGGACTTGTCAGTCCTTTCTTTCAAAGGAAGCAGGAAGTCACTAGAGGACATGGCTTGTCTTTACGGTCGTTCCAATGCTGGACTTGTCAGTCCTTTCTTTCAAAGGAAGCAGGAAGTCACTAGAGGACATGGCTTGTCTTTACGGTCGTTCCAATGCTGGACATGTCAGTCCTTTCTTTCAAAGGAAGCAGGAAGTCACTAGAGGACATGGCTTGTCTTTACGGTCGTTCCAATGCTGGACTTGTCTGTCCTTTTCTTTCAAAAGAAGCAGGAAGTCACTAGAGGACATGGCTTGTCTTTACGGTCGTTCAAATGCTGGACATGTCAGTCCTTTCTTTCAAAGGAAGCAGGAAGTCACTAGAGGAAATATCGTCTCATTACTGTCGGGATGTTAGACCCTTCTCTTAAGGTAAATTGATCTGGGATCCAAAGACTGGGAATAAGTATAATTCCCATGACAACAGAGCCACGTAACCCGGGCGACGATTGAAATCTCCATGACGACACACCCAAGTAACCCGGGCAACGAATTCGATCTCCATGACGACACAGCCACGTGACCTGGGCAACAAACCCAATCTCCTTAACCACATATCCGCATGACTTAGTTTCCATGGCAACACCGCGTTAACCCATGAAATCGACGCGGTTACCACGCCAACGCTTCCTGCTGCCCCAGGCGCCTTGTGCAGTCGCCATGACGCGGACGCCGCCGGCCGTGGAGGAGGGTGCTGGGGGGTGGGGGGTAGGGGGTGGCTGCAAAGACGAGTGCCTTGAGCGATGTGGCTGGCGTGACGCCCACATTGACCCATAAACACGCCGTGTCGATGTATCAAGATAGGTTGAGTTGGCGAGAAGTGGTGAGTTTGTCCTTTAAGGGGTCTGGAGGTACTGGGGTCAGTGACCGCTCGGCGCCCAACGCAATCACCCGGCAATCTCCGGTCTGTGAGGGGTAGCTAGCGCTAAACCTCTCCCAGTACATGTTTATCCGCTGGTGATAAAAACGTACATTCCATTTTGTTATTTCCGCAATAATAGTGGTTATCCTGTTACTCTTTTTTTGTCAATCGGCCAAATCCCTCCCCCCCCCTCCCTCCGTCGCTTCCCATGTTGAACGGGTGCCGAACCAGATTAAGTTGTGGCACTTTAATCTAACCAGGCGCTGATCGTTTA
The DNA here is from genome assembly GCA_964019135.1 of Arenicola marina. Classification (NCBI taxonomy): domain Eukaryota; kingdom Metazoa; phylum Annelida; class Polychaeta; family Arenicolidae; genus Arenicola; species Arenicola marina. Next base: position 8,920,171 of record OZ025262.1, read on the forward strand.
TGCTGCTCTTTTTTTCTCTTTTTTTTCATTTAAATGGTGGCGTGTTTGTTCCTGCTGCCGGTAGAGGGAGCTCATTGTTCAGGTGTTGTGGGCGCTCCATTGTGTTGTCTGTGATGGATTTACCCAGCGACCCAAGCCTGGCGGAGTCAGTCGCGGGTTACTGACTCCCCCACTGTCGTCAGGTTGGCCGGCCCCGGCCTCCCACACAGGGGGTCCCCACCACAAGCTATGCATCTAGCTGACAACCAGGTGCTGGCAAAGGGCCACGACAGCGTGGTGCTGGCCGCTACGCCACTGCCACCGCCGCCATCCCCCGCCGTCCTGTCCGTCTTTGCACTCAGTGCCTAGCGGGGGCTATGAGGCTCTCGGGCAGCACCTTGGCGCCCCCTACCGAGAAGTGGTCAAACTGTTAAGTGTACCGACCTTAGTGACTACGCTTAGCATATAGTAGGGACACTATTATCTTACAGAACGTGTCTTCCATGGGAGAGTAATCAGAGATCGTATGTACCTTACATAATATCTGTTGCGATAAAAGGGTCGCCATAGTCATAAGTCTGTAGCTGTAGGCCAGTGTAGGGCCGTCACAACTTAGACCGGACCAGTCTTACAGTCATAGCACCAGGGAAGATCAGGGTGTACAATCATATGCGTAGAATTTCGGGGTGTAAAAAGGAATGCCAGTTATATCATGGTGGATGGGTTGTCCTTATGTTTGTAAATCAGGTATTGGTATATATGATGGTGGGATATCCATGTTGAAATATCTCGATAATCTGGAGTTTATTATTATGGCTTGGCCATAGTACGTTTACAAAAGCAGGTTCCACTATCGCGGTTTGTCCGTGGTTGTGATGTTATTATACTTGGTGCCCACTCGCTATGTTACCGCAATCTCTGATGTATGATGAGGGATTGTCATTTCGTGTGGGAAGCAAAACTTGGCACTGGCGAGCGTGGAAAACGTGGAAATGCCAGTTGAAATGTATGGTTTGGTGCGGTGGGAGAGACAACCGCTATCAGCAGATACACCATGGTGGTGAGAGATAACGAGAGATTCTGGCACGGATTTTTCCTTGATATAAAAATCTTCTCGCTCCAGCTCGCGAAGTTATCGCCGGCTGACTAGCGAAGCGTGCGTGTTTTGCCATAACTTACGTCCGAGTCAGCCGTGCAATTGGTATTGTCTGGCCGCCGATGCTCTCTCATGGTTGGTCTCCACGAGACTGTATGTGTCGTTGTCTCGTGAATTGTTTCAGTTTTAAATAAGTCTTAGAGGGCACAAGTTTGATAAAATTCCTCTTAGAATAGTAATAACGCGTTACTCGGCGACACGCCCAACACATTTACCCTGCATCTAAGTTTGTATAGCCGGGGAGAATTGTTTCGTATTTCATATACACGTGTGTAGTTGTAATTGTGTATGGAGCCAAGTTTAGCTTTGGTGGTCCTAGGACCAGGTTTAGCTCTGAAAAGCCCTAGTGTCAGGTTTAGCCCTGGCGGTCCAAGAACCAGGTTTAGCCCCGGCGGTCCAAAAACCAGGTTTAGCCCTGGCGGTCCAAGAACCAGGTTTAGCCCTGGCGGTCCTAGTTCCAGGTTTCGCTCTGGCAGTCCTAGTGCCAGTGTCAGTTTTGGCAGTCATAGAGCCAGGTTTGGCCGTGACCGTCTTAAGTACCCGTTTTAGTTTTGGCAGTCCTAGCTAGGGCCAGGGTTACCTTTTAGTCCCGCGGGTCACTTAGACGTGGATCGTTTAGAAGTGGACCATTTACAAGTGGCGGCTTCCTTTTGCTGGATCATTACAGGGCGCAGCGATATCTGGCTCTGCCACGCTAAATGCAGCTAGCCCTGTTATTGGGGGTTACCCCCTCGCCTAGTAGGCAACCCGTGTGTTCTGCTGGGCCAGCCCAGGCGGTCGGTGCGTCGTTCGAGCCCCAACTTTGTAAATATATGTTTGTGCATGATTAAGATTCCGAAGATTCTTTTTTCGCAAAGAGTTACTTCAGGAGACATGGCTCCTCTCTAGCTTGACCCCCCCCCCCCATTGTCCCGATATGACCTGCAAAGGTTAGAGCGTCCTACTCACACGAAGCAACCGGGTCGGCTTTCGGAATGGCGTGTTCGCATGTGGAGATTTGCAATTGGGGTCTTATTGTATGACAATGTGTTCTGACGCACATTTTGCTTGATGTCTTGGCACATATATAACTTTGCATTAACCATTGTTGAAAGGTTTGTTGGTTGGCTTGAAGCTCATGTTTGCAAATTTGACAATGTCATTGAGTTCCTTAAATTACAATGGAAAATGAAAAATTCTGTTACTAATTCCGGTTACACATTCCTTTATAAAATGGTTTGATAAAAGAAATTGATAAAATATAATGTGATAAAATATAATTTGATAAAATATAATTTGATAATTTATAAAATATAATTTGATAATTGATAAAATATAATTTGATAATTGATAAAATATAATTTGATAAAATATGATATTATAAAACATAATTGATAAAATATAATATGATAAAAGATAATTGGATAGAGGTAATATGATAACAGATAATATGAGGAAAGATAATTCGATAAAATATAATTGGTTTGACGATTAAATGAACGGTCACTTGGGAAAGCATATGAGATACGCGATGCCAGTACACAATACACCCTGCGCCACACCATTCCAAAGAAGTCACTCCCTGGTGCCTCTAGGGCAGACTGCCGCTTTCTTGGCCAAAATACAGTCGAGGAAATAGTGGGCGTTTTCCAGGCGGGCGGTCCGCTGACCTATATATAGAAAGATATAGGGTAACAAGGCGTGGTGGTGGTGGGTGCTGGGCGTCCCCGGGCTGCTGTCGCCATGGCGTCCTCGCTATGTGGATGATGGGAGCCACTCGGCCGGCCAGATGTGTCCCGTCCTCACCGTCCATTGGTCGCCCCGGAAACAGGCTTATCGTTGGCACGAGGCACGGGGAGGGGAGGGGGGGGGGGGAGAGGTTAGAGACCGATGAAATGGCAGGAATTGGAGTAGCCGGTACCACTGTGACCGGTAACACTGTGGCCGGTACCACTGTGGCAGGTACCACTATCACCGTATGGTGGCTGATACCACTGTGGCCGGTACCACTGTGGCAGGTACGGCTGTGGCCGGTACCGCTGTGGCCGGTACCACTGTGGCAGGTACCACTGTGGCCGATACCACTGTGGCCGGTAACATTGTGGGAGGTACCGCTGTGGCCGGTACCACTGTGGCCGGTGCCACTGTGGCCGGTGCCACTGTGGCCGGTACCACTGTGGCCGGTACCGCTGTGGCCGGTACCACTATCACCGTATGGTGGCCGGTACCAATGTGGCTGCAAGGTGGCCGGTACCACTGTGGCCGGTACCGCTGTGGCCGGTACCACTATCACCGTATGGTGGCCGGTACCAATGTGGCTGCAAGGTGGCCGGTACCACTGTGGCCGGTACCACTGTGGCAGGTACCGCTGTGGCCGGTACCACTGTGGCCGGTGCCACTGTGGCCGGTACCACTGTGGCCGGTACCGCTGTGGCCGGTACCGCTGTGGCCGGTACCACTATCACCGTATGGTGGCCGGTACCACTGTGGCTGCAAGGTGGCCGGTACCACTGTGGCCGGTACCACTGTGGCAGGTACCACTGTGGCCGGTACCACTGTGACCGGTACCGCTGTGGCCGGTACCGCTGTGGCCGGTACCACTGTGGCCGGTACCACTGTGGCCGGTACCACTGTGGCCGGTACCACTGTGGCAGGTACCACTGTGGCCGGTACCACTGTGGCCGGTACCACTGTGGCAGGTACCGCTGTGGCCGGTACCACTGTGGCCGATACCACTGTGGCCGGTACCACTGTGGCAGGTACGGCTGTGGCCGGTACCACTGTGGCCGGTACCACTGTGGCAGGTACCGCTGTGGCCGGTACCACTGTGACCGGTACCACTGTGGCAGGTACCGCTGTGGCCGGTACCACTGTGGCCGGTGCCACTGTGGCCGGTGCCACTGTGGCCGGTGCCACTGTGGCCGGTACCGCTGTGGCCGGTACCACTATCACCGTATGGTGGCCGGTAGCACTGTGGCCGGTACCACTGTGGCTGGTACCACTGTGGCCGGTACCACTGTGGCAGGTACCGCTGTGGCCGGTACCACTGTGACCGGTACCACTGTGGCAGGTACCGCTGTGGCCGGTACCGCTGTGGCCGGTACCACTATCACCGTATGGTGGCCGGTAGCACTGTGGCCGGTACCACTGTGGCTGGTACCACTGTGGCCGGTACCACTGTGGCCGGTACCGCTGTGGCCGGTACCACTGTGGCTGGTGCCGGTACCACTGTGGGAGGTACCGCTGTGGCCAGTGCCACTGTGGCCGGTACCACTGTGGCCGGTACCGCTGTGGCCGGTGCCACTGTGGCCGGTACCGCTGTGGCCGGTGCCACTGTGGCCGGTACCACTGTGGCCGGTACCACTGTGGCAGGTACCGCTGTGGCCGGTACCACTGTGGCCGGTACCGCTGTGGCCGGTACCGCTGTGGCCGGTACCGCTGTGACCGGTACCGCTGTGACCGGTACCGCTGTGGCCGGTGCCACTGTGGCCGGTGCCACTGTGGCCGGTACCACTGTGGCTGGTGCCGGTACCACTGTGGGAGGTACCGCTGTGGCCAGTGCCATTGTGGCCGGTACCACTGTGGCAGGTACCACTGTGGCCGGTACCGCTGTGGCCGGTACCGCTGTGGCCGGTACCGCTGTGGCCGGTACCACTATCACCGTATGGTGGCTGGTACCACTGTGGCCGGTACCACTGTGGCCGGTACCACTGTGACCGGTACCACTGTGGCTGGTACCACTGTGGCCAGTACCACTGTGGCTAGTACCGCTGTGGCTGTATGGTGGCCGGTACCACTGTGGCCGGTACCACTGTGGCCGGTACCACTGTGGCTGCAAGGTGGCCGGTACCGCTGTGGCCGGTACCACTGTGACCGGTACCACTGTGGCTGGTGCCGGTACCACTGTGGCCGGTACCGCTGTGGCCGGTACCACTGTGGCTGGTGCCGGTACCACTGTGGGAGGTACCGCTGTGGCCAGTGCCACTGTGGCCGGTACCACTGTGGCCGGTACCGCTGTGGCCAGTGCCACTGTGGCCGGTACCACTGTGGCCGGTACCGCTGTGGCCGGTGCCACTGTGGCCGGTACCGCTGTGGCCGGTACCACTGTGGCCGGTACCACTGTGGCCGGTACCACTGTGGCCGGTACCACTGTGGCAGGTACCGCTGTGGCCGGTACCACTGTGGCCGTTACCACTGTGGCCGGTACCGCTGTGGCCGGTACCACTGTGGCCGGTACCGCTGTGGCCGGTACCGCTGTGGCCGGTACCGCTGTGGGAGGTACCGCTGTGGCCAGTGCCACTGTGGCCGGTACCACTGTGGCCGGTACCACTGTGGCAGGTACCACTGTGGCCGGTACCGCTGTGGCCGGTACCGCTGTGGCCGGTACCGCTGTGGCCGGTACCACTATCACCGTATGGTGGCTGGTACCACTGTGGCCGGTACCACTGTGGCCGGTACCACTGTGACCGGTACCACTGTGGCCGGTACCACTGTGGCCAGTACCACTGTGGCTAGTACCGCTGTGGCTGTATGGTGGCCGGTACCACTGTGGCCGGTACCACTGTGGCCGGTACCACTGTGGCTGCAAGGTGGCCGGTACCGCTGTGGCCGGTACCACTGTGGCTGGTGCCGGTACCACTGTGGCCGGTACTACTGTGGCCGGTACCACTGTGGCCGGTACCACTGTGGCTGCAAGGTGGCCGGTACCACTGTGGCCGGTACCACTGTGGCCGGTACCACTGTGGCTGGTGCCGGTACCACTGTGGCAGGTACCGCTGTGGCCAGTGCCACTGGTACCACTGTGGCCGGTACCACTGTGGCCGGTACCACGGTGGCTAGTACCACTGTGGCTGGTACCACTATCACCGCATGGTTGCTGGTACCACTGTGGCCGGTACCAATGTGGCTGCAAGGTGGCCGGTACCGCTGTGGTTGTGTGGTGGCCGTTACCACTGTGACCGGTACCGCTGTGACCGGTACCACTGTGGCCGGTAACATTGTGGCTGGTACCACTGTGGCTGGTACCACTGTGGCTGGTACCACTATCACCGCATGGTTGCTGGTACCACTGTGGCCGGTACCAATGTGGCTGCAAGGTGGCCGGTACCACTGTGGCCGGTACCACTGTGGCCGGTACCACTGTGGCCGGTACCACTGTGGCTGGTGCCGGTACCACTGTGGCAGGTAACGCTGTGGCCGGTACCACTGTGACCGGTACCACTGTGGCTGGTGCCGGTACCACTGTGGCTGGTGCCGGTACCACTGTGGCCTGTACCACTGTGGCTGCAAGGTGGCCGGTACCACTGTGGCCGGTACCACTGTGGCTGGTGCCGGTACCACTGTGGCAGGTACCGCTGTGGCCAGTGCCACTGGTACCACTGTGGCCGGTACCACTGTGGCCGGTACCGCTGTGGCCGGTACCACTGTGGCCGGTACCGCTGTGGCCGGTGCCACTGTGGCCGGTACCACTGTGGCCGG
>OZ025262.1:8926962-8979284 GCA_964019135.1 Arenicola marina
TATCTCCCTCCTCTCCCCCCCCCCCCCGTATACCCTGTATCCGGACCACACCGCTCTCTGGCGGTGGTCAGACCTCGTGTTCGTCATCAGAGTGCCCCCCCCCACCAGGCCCGAGTGGTAGAAGCGCCCCAAACCTGTGTCCCCGTGTCCCTGGCGGGTGTCCGCCCCGGGCATTCTGACAGCCAGCCATTCTGTCCGCTGACAGGTATGGCGTTACGCCGGCTTCGTCGGGTACGAACGCCGGGACTGGAGTGGGAAATGCTTGGGCGGGGGAGGTGGGGGGGGGGGGTGGTCTAGGGGGTTTGTAAAGGTGGGCGTGGGTAGAGAGGGGTGGGGAGGAGGCTTTGACGAAGATCCGACCTGAAAGAGGTTTATATGCGCTGGCTATATATCACGTCGCCTTGCCCTCGGCCCATTGTCTGCTGGCCGCTCACATACCTCTAATATCGCCCATCTCGACCTGCCCACTTCACCCGCCCCGCCCTCCCCCGGTGGGCGGCGGGGTGACGTGCCGCTGACGGCCGCCGTGTCGTTGATCCAGCTGTAGATCGATGCCATCACCAGCTTCCGACCATCAATAATTGACTGGCGGGGAGGAGCGCTGGGTCATCCCCCCCTTCGACCGGCCGGCTGGACGGCCCCGGGTACCCGGCCCCTAGACTCCCCGGTCTTCTGGGCCCCAAGCCCCTTGACCCCGCCACAACCCCGTTGGCCTTACCGACGCTACCCAGGCTATTCTCCTCAACAGGCCCTCTAGCTAGCCCAAGCTATTCTCCTCAACAGGCTCTCTAGCTGGCCCAAGCTATTCTCCTCAACAGACTCTCTAGCTATTCCAGGCTATTCTCCTCAACAGGCCCTCTAGCTATTCCAGGCTATTCTCCTCAACAGACCCTCTAGCTGGCCCAAGCTATTCTCCTCAACAGGCCTTCTAGCTATTCCAGGCTATTCTTCTCAACAGGCTCTCTAGCTATTCCAGGCTATTCTCCTCAACAGGCCCTCCAGCTATTCCAAGCTATTCCCCTCAACAGAGCCTCTAGCTATTCCAGGCTATTCTCCTCAACAGGCCCTCTAGCTGGCCCAAGCTATTCTCCTCAACAGAACGTCTAGCTATTCCAGGCTATTCTTCTCAACAGGCCCTCTAGCTATTCCAGGCTATTCTCCTCAACAGGCCCTCTAGCTGGCCTAAGCTATTCTCCTCAAAAGAGCCTCTAGCTATTCCAGGCTATTCTCCTCAACGGGCCCTCTAGCTATTCCAGACTATTCTCCTCAACAGGCCCTCTAGCTGGCCTAAGCTATTCTCCTCAAAAGAGCCTCTAGCTATTCCAGGCTATTCTCCTCAACAGGCCCTCTAGCTATTCCAGGCTATTCTCCTCAACAGGCCCTCTAGCTGGCCTAAGCTATTCTCCTCAAAAGAGCCTCTAGCTATTCCAGGCTATTCTCCTCAACAGGCCCTCTAGCTATTCCAGGCTATTCTCCTCAACAGGCCCTCTAGCTGGCCCAAACTATTCTCAACAGGCCCTCTAGCTGGCCCAAGCTATTCTCCTCAACAGGCCCTCTAGCTGGCCCAAACTATTCTCCTCAACAGAGCCTCTAGCTATTCCAGGCTATTCTCCTCAACAGACCCTCTAGCTATTCCAGGCTATTCTCCTCAACAGACCCTCTAGCTGGCCCAAACTATTCTCCTCAACAGAGCCTCTAGCTATTCCAGGCTATTCTCCTCAACAGGCCCTCTAGCTGGCCCAAACTATTCTCAACAGGCCCTCTAGCTGGCCCAAGCTATTCTCCTCAACAGGCCCTCTAGCTGGCCCAAACTATTCTCCTCAACAGAGCCTCTAGCTATTCCAGGCTATTCTTCTCAACAGGCCCTCTAGCTATTCCAGGCTATTCTCCTCAACAGGCCCTCTAGCTATTCCAGGCTATTCTCCTCAACAGGCCCTCTAGCTGGCCCAAGCTATTCTCCTCAACAGGCCCTCTAGCTATTCCAGGCTATTCTCCTCAACAGTCCCTCTAGCTATTCCAGGCTATTCTCCTCAACAGGCCCTCTAGCTGGCCCAAGCTATTCTCCTCAACAGGCCCTCTAGCTGGCCCAAGCTATTCTCCTCAACAGAACGTCTAGCTATTCCAGGCTATTCTTCTCAAATGGCCCTCTAGCTATTCCAGGCTATTCTCCTCAACATACCCTCTAGCTATTCCAGGCTATTCTCCTCAACAGGCCCTCTAGCTGGCCTAAGCTATTCTCCTCAAAAGAGCCTCTAGCTATTCCAGGCTATTCTCCTCAACGGGCCCTCTAGCTATTCCAGGCTATTCTCCTCAACAGGCCCTCTAGCTGGCCTAAGCTATTCTCCTCAAAAGAGCCTCTAGCTATTCCAGGCTATTCTCCTCAACAGGCCCTCTAGCTATTCCAGGCTATTCTCCTCAACAGGCCCTCTAGCTGGCCTAAGCTATTCTCCTCAAAAGAGCCTCTAGCTATTCCAGGCTATTCTCCTCAACAGGCCCTCTAGCTATTCCAGGCTATTCTCCTCAACAGGCCCTCTAGCTGGCCCAAACTATTCTCAACAGGCCCTCTAGCTATTCCAGGCTATTCTCCTCAACAGGCTCTCTAGCTATTCCAGGCTATTCTCCTCCACAGGCTCTCTAGCTATTCCAGGCTATTCTCCTCAACAGTCCCTCTAGCTATTCCAGGCTATTCTCCTTAACAGGCCCTCTAGCTATTCCAGGCTATTCTCCTCAACAGGCCCTCCAGCTATTCCAAGCTATTCCCCTCAACAGAGCTTCTAGCTATTCCAGGCTATTCTTCTCAACAGGCCCTCTAGCTATTCCAAGCTATTCTCCTCAACAGACCCTCTAGCTATTCCAGGCTATTCTCCTCAACAGGCCCTCTAGCTGACCTAAGCTATTCTCCTCAAAAGAGCCTCTAGCTATTCCAGGCTATTCTCCTCAACATGCCCTCTAGCTGGCCCAGGCTATTCTCCTCAACATGCCCTGTAGCTGGCCCAGGCTATTCTCCTCAACAGGCCCTCTAGCTGGCCCAGGCTATTCTCAACAGGCCCTCTAGCTGGCCCAGGCTATTCTCCTCAACAGGCCCTCTAGCTGGCCCAAGCTATTCTCCTCAACAGGCCCTCTAGCTGGCCCAAGCTATTCTCCTCAACAGGCCCTCTAGCTGGCCCAAACTATTCTCCTCAACAGAGCCTCTAGCTATTCCAGGCTATTCTCCTCAACATACCCTCTGGCTATTCCAGGCTATTCTCCTCAACAGACCCTCTAGCTGGCCCAAACTATTCTCCTCAACAGAGCCTCTAGCTATTCCAGGCTATTCTTCTCAACAGGCCCTCTAGCTATTCCAGGCTATTCTCCTCAACAGTCCCTCTAGCTATTCCAGGCTATTCTCCTCAACAGTCCCTCTAGCTATTCCAGGCTATTCTCCTCAACAGGCCCTCTAGCTATTCCAGGCTATTCTCCTCAACAGGCCCTCTAGCTGGCCCAAACTATTCTCCTCAACAGGCCCTCTAGCTGGCCCAAACTATTCTCAACAGGCCCTCTAGCTATTCCAGGCTATTCTCCTCAACAGGCCCTCTAGCTATTCCAGGCTATTCTCCTCAACAGGCCCTCTAGCTATTCCAGGCTATTCTCCTCAACAGGCCCTCTAGCTGGCCCAAACTATTCTCAACAGGTCCTCTAGCTGGCCCAAGCTATTCTCAACAGGCCCTCTAGCTGGCGCCAACTATTCTCAACAGACCCTCTAGCTATTCCAGGCTATTCTCCTCAACAGAAATAACAGTATGACAGTATTTTGTTTATACAGAATACTCAAATTGCGGCTAAATCACACTAATAAACGAATATCAGTCCAGTAAAACTAAGGCCCAAGCTTATACATTGATTGAGTACAAAAAAGGGGTTGACTGAGTAAAAAAAAGGGTGTTTTCCCGCCCGTTGTTCGTCATTTAACGTACCTTCAGTGGACAAAATTTGTTACTGATGGGAAGTTGTGGACGCGAGACAGTACGGGATTTGTTTGTTTTGATGACGGTTCGGACGATAACACGTTGGAAAAAATATTATTACTGTTGGCACCAAGCCAGGTAGCCCGCCGCAGACATGGTCACCATGCGCGATAAGCACCCGAAAGCGATATTATGCGCTGGATAAGGTGATAAGCACCCAGCGGTAGTGTTGACACATGCGATAGCGTTGACACATCTAAGAGCGACAATGTTGATACATCCAAGGCGGACCATGCAGTGCATACAGTGGTTCGGTTGGATGTAGGTTCAAGGCGGCTGCTGGGGCCATTGTGCTCTTGCATGCAGCGGCATAGTGGGACAGACAGTTTCATTTTATTAGTATAGAAGATATATATATTCTGTATATGCATGTAGTAAACTGCGTCATAACCGGGTAGTTTGTCCGCCCCCCCCCCCCCCTGGGCGTATTGCAGCTCCGAGCCTATTGCAGCGCCGCGCCTATTGCAGCGCCGCGCCTATTGCAGCGCCGCGCCTATTGCAGCGCCGCGCCGAGTCTATTGCAGTGCCGCGCCGAGTCTATTGCAGTGCCGCGCCTATTGCAGCGCCGCGCTGAGTCTATTGCAGTGCCGCGCCTATTGCAGCACCGCGCCTATTGCAGCGCTGTGCCTATTGCAGCGCCGAGCCTATTGCAGCGCCGCGCCTATTGCAGCGCCGAGCCTATTGCAGCGCCGCGCCTATTTCAGCGCCGCGCCTATTGCAGCGCCGCGCCGAGTCTATTGCAGTGCCGCGCCTATTGCAGCGCCGCGCCGAGTCTATTGCAGTGCCGCGCCTATTGCAGCGCCGCGCCTATTGCAGCGCTGTGCCTATTGCAGCGCCGAGCCTATTGCAGCGCCGCGCCTATTGCAGCGCCGAGCCTATTGCAGCGCCGCGCCTATTGCAGCGCCGAGTCTATTGCAGCGCCGCGCCGAGTCTATTGCAGTGCCGCGCCTATTGCAGCGCCGCGCCGAGCCTATTGCAGCGCCGAGCCTATTGCAGCGCCGCGCCTATTGCAGCGCCGAGCCTATTGCAGCGCCGCGCCTATTGCAGCGCCGCGCCTATTGCAGCGCCGAGCCTATTGCAGCGCCGCGCCTATTGCAGCGCCGCGCCTATTGCTTTACCACCGGGACAGTGTGTGTTTTATACACAGCAATAGTTTGCCCAGTGGTATGCGGTATCTGACCACTGATAAGGTGGGGTGCTTTACCACAAAGACAGTGTCTGTTTTACACACAGCAATGGTTTGCCCAGTGGTCTACGGTAGCTGACCACTGATAAGGTTGGGTGCTGTACCACAGGGACAGGGTCTGTTTTACACACAGCAATGGTTTGCCCAGTGGTCTACGGTAGCTGACCACTGTGCGGTGGCTTTCCAGGGAGACCGCCTGTCTTTATATAATAGATTGCGCTGTTGAACCATTATTATCATTGTTTGGTCCGTTTTTACGGCTGTATGCAGAAGGCTCAGTCAAAGCCAACGCTCCATCATTGATGCCGACGGCCGCCACTCGAGCTGTTGCTGCTGGTTGCCATGGAAACGAGAGGCTGGATTCATTTGTCACCTTGTCATGTTTTTATTAGATGGGAGCGTGTGCGGTGTGAAGGGTGAGGTGAGGTGTGCGGTAGACGATAGATACAGGGACGGCGGGTACAGTGTACAGTGTACACCGGGGACGGCCGGCTTGACGCCCCACAGGCCTGGTATCAGGGGAAGCCTCCCGGGCTCAGTGGGTGAGAACGCTGAGCGGCTGCAGATTAGCTGCAGGTCGTGGGTTCGAACCCTGGTACCATGCCTTTCACTCTGGTGGTTTCGTGATCTTATTTAGCCTTCATGTGCATAAAACACTCGCCATCCATTCTCCTGGCATCACACATTTGCCATGTGACCTTGACTCATCCCACACAGGTGGCGTGATCTTATAGTCTCTATATCCCGCCCGAACAAATGTATCTATCGCCATGTTAGAAGTATTGGCGCACTTGCGTTGGTCCCTCTGATGTAGTGGTTAGCGCATTAGACAGGAGATCAACAAGTCCCGGGTTGGAATCCAGGCGTGGGCACCCGCACCGGGACAGGTTTCATCCATTCATCCTTCCGCCCCGGGACGCCAACACCAATTCATTTCATTTGACATACTCGTTGGTCATCAATGGCATACTCAAATCCTCGATGACATTCAGGTCATCGATAACATACGCATAGGTCCTCGATGACATACTCGGGTCCTCGATGACATACTCGGGTCCTCGATGACATACTCGGGTCCTCGATGACATACTCGGGTCCTCGATGACATACTCGGGTCCTCGATGACATACTCGGGTCCTCGATGACATACTCGGGTCCCCGATGACATACTCGGGTCCTCGATGACATACTCGGGTCCTCGATGACATACTCGGGTCCTCGATGACATACTCGGGTCCTCGATGACATAATCGGGTCCTCGATGACATACTCGGGTCCTCGATGACATACTCGGGTCCTCGATGACATACTCGGGTCCTCGATGACATACTCGGGTCCTCGATGACATACTCGGGTCCTCGATGACATACTCGGGTCCTCGATGACATACTCGGGTCCTCGATGACATACTCAGGTCCCCGATGACATACTCAGGTCCCCGATGACATACTCGGGTCCTCGATGACATACTCGGGTCCTCGATGACATACTCGGGTCCTCGATGACATACTCAGGTCCCCGATGACATGCTCAGGTCCCCGATGACATACTCAGGCCCTCGATGACATACTAAAGCCCTCGATGACATACAGAGGTCCTCGATGACATACTCAGGTCCTCGATGACATGCTAAGGCCCTCGATGACCTGCTCAGGCCCTCGATGACATTCTCTGAGGCCTTCGATGACATTCTCTGAGGCCTTCGATGACATTGTATGAGGTACTCGATGACATTCTTAACTTCTCGATGACCTACTCTTAGGTGGTCGGTGACATTCTTTTAGTTGGGTTGCATCATTTATTATCGTATTATTGTGTTATCATTTGTTATGATCGTGGTGACATGGCTTCCTTTGTCTTTGCAGCATTGACATACCGATACATCATCGACCAGCAGCCGATCGGCAGGGACCTCTTCAAGCAGTTCTGTGAAACCAAGCCCGCTTTCAAAAAGCCTATAGACTTCTTAGACAGTGTTGTAAGTATCTTACTTTGGTCCGTGCTTCCAATGCCCGTAAATGTGGTCGCAGGATAAACATCCCATGTCCTTCTTCACAAAGAGTAGGGGGTTACCCCCGAGGACATGGCTCCACTCTCCCTGCCTTCTCCCATTGACGCGAGATGACAAAAAAGTGGTTAAAGCGTCCTGAATATTCAACCAAACCAGCCAATGACCGTAGGGGAGTCCCCGTCATCATGTGCACAATGAAAGGTCTACAATGTTGATTTCATCTAAAGCTACTATTTCGACAAAATGTAAACACGGGAGACGGTAGGGGCGCCTGAACTAAGATTCCGATTCTTCTTCGAGTAAGTTAATATTTTATTGTAAACAATCGTGTAAAATTAGTTGTCTCGATTTGTAATAAACCTATCCACACTCCAATACTAAGCCCCGCCGCCCACGCTTGAGTATTTTTTCACGCTTGAGTATTTTTTTTTAGTCGTGAGTGAAATTGACAATCGTATTGAACGCCCAACCCCACGATGAGAAGTCCATCGCTCTCTCCTCTGCACCACCCAAGATTCGTACAGACTGGTAGTGGTGTTTAATGGGCTCACATCTCAACTCCTGGAACCTGTTCCGCCACATCTTTGCGTCCCCGCCTCTGCAATGTTTACCTTTGGTTGAAATAGTACCTTTTATTTCGAATGCCGGTACCAACGGAAACCGCTGGGCGTATGTTTCTGGGCTTTGATCTGTCATGTGGTTGGAAAGCTGCGATATTCATTAGCTAATTGAGGTTACTTGAGTTCGTTTTAAGAGATGGGAGAGACGGAAGTGATATTATGTTTGGCTCTATTGATAGTGTAATGCGTCTTGTTAATCCCCATATAGTCTGGCCCGTTAGTGGCGGAACAAGCCTTGCTTGTAACAGGACCCACGCCCGGGGTCACGGGGAGTTCCCAAAACACGGCCAAACGGCACACGTGTGAAGTAATACGAGTCTCTCTTTTCAAGTTTATGCGATAATCGTAAACAGGCGTAAGTGTGGGTGTGATTTACGAGGGCTGCAGCCTTTGTTGCTGCCAGCATTGGGTTGAGCGTGCACCCCCCCCCCCCCCACCGCCATCCTCACCGCCACCCTCACCCCCACCCTCACCCCCACCCTCACCCCCACCGACCCAGAGCCTCGTTGCGTTACATGTATGGCCCCCTTTCTTAGTTCAGTTGGTAAGCAGGCTAAGCTGCAGTAGTACAGGTCGTGGGTTCGAACCCTGGCGCCAGCATCTGGGGCACGTTTAATACAGATCCATTCACATGGGTATAGTATAGTATAGTATATTATAGTATAGTATAGTATTGTGTACTGTTTGACAGAAAGTTTTATCAAACTTCCATTTCGTTGTTCGGGGGGGGGGGGGGGGGCTTGATGTGCACAAAGTAGGCCCTGTGATTGGATGGCGGCAGGTCAGGCCAGGAGGTTGGCATGCCAGTCAGGTCAGGCCAGGCCAGGGGGATTGGCATGCCAGCCAGGCCAGGGAGGTTGGCATGCCAGCCAGGCCAGGCCAGGCCAGGGAGATTGGCATGCTAGCCAGGCCAGGCCAGGGAGATTGGCATGCCAGGCAGGCCAGGCCAGGCCAGGGAGATTGGCATGCCAGCCAGGCCAGGCCAGGGAGATTGGCATGCCAGCCAGGCCAGACCAGGCCAGGGAGATTGGCATGCCAGCCAGGCCAGGCCAGGCCAGGGAGATTGGCATGCTAGCCAGGCCAGACCAGGCCAGGGAGACTGGCATGCTAGCCAGGCCAGGGAGATTGGCATACCAGCCCAGCATGGCCAGGCCAGGGAGATTGGCATGCCAGCCAGGCCAGACCAGGCCAGGGAGATTGGCATGCTAGCCAGGCCAGGCCAGGGAGATTGGCATGCTAGCCAGGCCAGGCCAGGGAGATTGGCATGCCAGCCAGGCCAGACCAGGCCAGGGAGATTGGCATGCTAGCCAGGCCAGGCCAGGGAGATTGGCATGCCAGCCAGGCCAGGCCAGGGAGATTGGCATGCCAGCCAGGCCAGACCAGGCCAGGGAGATTGGCATGCTAGCCAGGCCAGGCCAGGGAGATTGGCATGCCAGCCAGGCCAGACCAGGCCAGGGAGATTGGCATACCAGCCCAGAATGGCCAGGCCAGAGAGATTTGCATGCCAGCCAGGCCAGGGAGATTGGCATGCCACTTAGGCCAGGCCAGGCCAGGGAGATTGACACGCCACTTAGGCCAGGCCAGGCCAGGGAGATTGGCACGCCACTTAGGCCAGGCCAGGTCAGGGAGATTGGCACGCCACTTAGGCCAGGCCAGGCCAGGGAGATTGGCACGCCACTTAGGCCAGGCCAGGCCAGGCTGGTTGTGTGCCAGAGACACAGACGTCGTGCGCCTGTCGCTGACAGCTGGCGACCGCGTGTCCCTGGCGGGCGATAATACCCCGCACTGGGTCATGATTCTACTGTGTTTTTTTTCCCCGTGACGACGACCAGCTCAGTTGTCATGCATTTTGTAGCGCCTAAAACTTCACACTTGTTCCGCAATCGGTGTTACTCCTTGTTCCTTGTGAGTAGCCATAACATGTAATGAAAACATGGCGAGAAACCTTTCAGACATTTCATGGCGTGCCAGTCACTTGCGACCGCCAAAAATCCCGTGGCGGATCGGATTTATTGGGCAAGTTTATGGTTATCCCACACTCCGGCGCCCCAGTCCCCACCCGCCGCACCCCCCGGCGGCGTAATGTATAGGAAAGAACATTTGAGATTTTGATGTAATTCGCTTTACGAAAATTGCCATGAAAGAAATCCGCTGTACTTGCGCAAATGGAGTGATGGGCATCAAGTTTGATAGCCTTGGCGTATTGCCGAATGGGAGCATACAACTGCCGACCGAGGGCCGTTGGGCCGTACCACGTGGCTATCCACACGGCCGCGTACCACGCTTAATCTGCTCGTAACAATGTCGCCATAGTTACAAGTGTAGAAACTCCCGCCGCTTGCGTCACCGAGCGAGTCACGTGGGAGGCCAGATAATACGCCGTAATGCCGACGAGCACTTTGATCGCTTGCTCGGTTATCGAAGGGACTTAATAATGGGTGTGGAGGGGGGATACGAGGCCTGGTAAGGAAAAAGCGCCGAGCTGGTCTTGTCGAGAGAGCTGATATCGTTGGGGAGAGACAACCGCGGGTTAAAGTAGCGGGAACGCCGGCGTCGGGTAAACAAAAGGCCACTGCGCAAAATGTAACCCACTCCCGTGTAGATTTTATAAATGTGAATAGTTTTCACTGTATGGAATTTCTGGTTAAGAGATACTGCGTGCTACTGGAAATTCGATTAGGGCCCCCTGTTGGTCGTTGTGGAGGGAAGAGTGATTTCTTACGGAGAGCGCGAACGCCATCGCGGCGTCAGTCTGCGTGCGCAGCCGATAGCAACACGCAGTCTCGTTTTGAGGTCGTCCTTGTCATATTTTATTTTATGACCTGCAATATCTCCTCATAGGCACGTGCTGCGAGCGAACGAGTAATTATTTTATTGGATTCTATTGGAAATCGTAATTAAGTAGTCCAATTTCCATTGTCATTGGTGCAAAAATCCGATAGTTATTAAAATCATTGACATCAGTAGTTCAGCAAATTGACGTGGCAATTATTGCAACTACATATTGGTATTGTTCGTTCCACTAGTTTCGCGATTTAACGATTTAATGATTTAAAAAGTTATTTTATAGGATTTTATGTGACATTAATTAAGTTTAATTTCCTTTGTCATTGGTACAAAAACCAATAATTGGTATAGCCATTGATACCACTAGTTCAGCAAACTAAACGGGAGCAATTATTGTAGCTAACTATCCGTAATGTTGCTTCGGCTATTTTCGGGATAAAAATATTTACATTAACTGTTATTAAACAGTTAACGCGGCAGCGAAAACTACTGTGATATACATTGGTGTGCTTGGGACTTTTTAAATTTTGAATGTTTCTATTTAGTGAAGTTAAAAGTTATTCATCAATTCTTTTGCGTTCTTTCCAGACATATTACGAACTTACAACAGATGAAAAGCGTCCGACAGTTGCCCAGGAAATAGTCGACAAATATTTATCAACAGAGGTAAGTCTCAGAGATAATTGTAGATTTGTAGTTCATTGATTGCTGCGAATATTGCGCAGTAGTAAAGTCACTTGTGGAAGGGGAGAGTTGTGGCGTCTTTATACAAGAGAAAACCATGTGATTAGCGCGCTTCGTGTGTGTTGATTATAATAATTTATATAGTAATGTAAGTTTTGTAAGTTATGGTGATATATACAAGCGGAAGGTGTAGTAGATGTGATAGTTATTTCCATGTTCAGACCGTGTTTTAGCGGCTACTGCTCGCCAGTTGGTCAGGGCTTACAGGTTGTTGGCGTCTCATACATCCATCCCCGTGTAAGGCAAGAGGGTTTGGGAGAAGGGAGATTTCACGCCCTCGGCTTATCATTATACACAATTTGGGCGAGCTCCTCGTTGCTAGGGCGCTGTTTGCTATGTTGTGAAGACCCCAGCCCCCCCACCCCCCCATCGGGCGGTTGGTATGGCACCGTAACCTGAATGGGAGGCTATTTTAGGGCGGGTTAGTCATTGTGAGCGGTAGGGACCACGCCCGGGATGCCCGCCGGGGGCCATACCGGGGGCCATGGGGGAAAGGGGGCATGCTGGGGGCCATGCCGGGGGCCATGTTTGGGGCTATGGTGTGGGCCATGCCGGGGTTAAAGGGTTGGGCAATGGACTGACAGTGCTACCATAGTGCAGGGTTGGGCAATGGGCTGACAGTGCTACCATAGTGCAGGGTTGGGCAATGGGCTGACAGAGCTACCATAGTGCAGGGTTGGGCAATGGGCTGACAGAGCTACCATAGTGCAGGGTTGGGCAATGAACTAAGAGAGCTACCATAGTGTGAAGGGCTGGGCAATGAACTGACAGAGCTACCATAGTGAAGGACTGGGCAATGAACTAAGAGAGCTACCATAGTGCAGGGTTGGGCAATGGGCTGACAGAGCTACCATAGTGCAGGGTTGGGCAATGAACTAAGAGAGCTACCATAGTGCAGGGTTGGGCAATGGACTGACAGATCTACCATAGTGCAGGGTTGGGCAATTGGCTGACAGAGCTACCATAGTGCAGGGTTGGGCAATGGGCTGACAGAGCTACCATAGTGCAGGGTTGGGCAATGGGCTGACAGAGCTACCATAGTGAAGGGTTGGGCAATGAACTAAGAGAGCTACCATAGTGAAGGGTTGGGCAATGAACTAAGAGAGCTACCATAGTGCAGGGTTGGGCAATGGGCTGACAGAGCTACCATAGTGAAGGGTTGGGCAATGAACTGACAGAGCTACCATAGTGCAGGGTTGGGCAATGAACTAAGAGAGCTACCATAGTGCAGGGTTGGGCAATGAACTAAGAGAGCTACCATAGTGCAGGGTTGGGCAATGAACCAAGAGAGCTACCATAGTGCAGGGTTGGGCAATGGGCTGACAGAGCTACCATAGTGCAGGGTTGGGCAATGAACTAAGGGAGCTACCATAGTGAAGGGCTGGGCAATGAACTAAGAGAGCTACCATAGTGCAGGGTTGGGCAATGGGCTGACAGAGCTACCATAGTGCAGGGTTGGGCAATGAACTAAGAGAGCTACCATAGTGTGAAGGGCTGGGCAATGAACTGACAGAGCTACCATAGTGAAGGACTGGGCAATGAACTAAGAGAGCTACCATAGTGCAGGGTTGGGCAATGGACTGACAGAGCTACCATAGTGCAGGGTTGGGCAATGGGCTGACATAGCTACCATAGTGCAGGGCTGGGCAATGAACTAAGAGAGCTACCATAGTGCATGGTTGGGCAATGAACTGACATAGCTACCATAGTGCAGGGTTGGGCAATGAACTAAGAGAGCTACCATAGTGCATGGTTGGGCAATGAACTGACAGAGCTACCACAGTGCAGGGTTGGGCAATGGGCTGACAGAGCTACCATAGTGCAGGGTTGGGCAATGAACTAAGAGAGCTACCATAGTGAAGGGCTGGGCAATGAACTAAGAGAGCTACCATAGTGCAGGGTTGGGCAATGGACTGACACAGCTACCATAGTGCAGGGTTGGGCAATGGGCTGACAGAGCTACCATATTGCAGGGTTGCGCAATGAACTAAGAGAGCTGACATAGTGTGAAGGGCTGGGCAATGAACTGACAGAGCTACCATAGTGAAGGGCTGGGCAATGAACTAAGAGAGCTACCATAGTGAAGGGCTGGGCAATGAACTAAGAGAGCTACCATAGTGCAGGGTTGGGCAATGGACTGACAGAGCTACCACAGTGAAGGGTTGGGCAATGAACTAAGAGAGCTACCATAGTGCAGGGTTGGGCAATGAACTAAGAGAGCTTGGAGGAGGAGGGGAGGGGGGGGGTGGGGGGGAGGGGAGGGGCTGGCGGTACTCGGTTGGGGAGAGGGGCGGAGGGGCACGAGGAGGTGGGGAGGGGGGGTGGGGGGGGGGGGCCACGTTATTAAACTTGTTGCCGTAGGATGCCCAGAATCATCAGAGGGATGCCCTTGGGGGGTGGGGAAAGGTCACGAGTCTTGCCGTGTGAAATCAAGCTTGGGCGACCGTGAAGTTTTAGATTAACACTAGGGGGCGGAGCGGGGGGCTGGGGAGGGGCGGGGCGGGGCGCGGGGTGAGGGGCGGACTAGGAAGGGCGGGAGAGGGGGTTGGGGGCGTAAAGGGAAGATAGAGGAGGGTTGTCCTGTTTTCCAGGAGCTCTGGTCTTGCGAAAGGGAATTGGTCGCATGACCTTGCGCGACCTGTGACGGGGTTGTGAGGGTGAGGTCCGTTCGTGGGGGAGGAGCTCGGGTATCGGGGGGCGGTGCCGCGGTTGGGTCGTGGGGTGATGTCATGGGCGGTTACATGTTGGGTGTTCACGTCTTCATATTGTGATTTAGATAGTCTTGTTCTACGCTGTTTTTTTGTCTCGTTGAGGTGGCTACCATGCCAGCGACGCTGTCATAATGGTGGTCTCCTCGGCCAGGGTTTTTAATCTTGTCCTTATTGCTGTATGCTGTATTGTATTGTGTTGTTGTTTTGCTGGTCGAAATAAATGATGATGATTATTGGGATGAATTTATAATCCAATGCTGTGGGTGCCGTGGGTGTTTTGGTCGCTTCCAGGGGTCGTCCCCGTGGCCCAGTGGGTAGCGCGGTCGGCTTGTGTCGAGTGTCCTTGTCTAAGTCAGCCCAGGTCAAGAATCAAGACAAAAATCACATATGTTTCATCGCAAAGAATAGGGGGTTTCTCCCGAAGACATGGTTCCTCTCTACTATGACCCTACAAACGTTAAAGCCTACCTAAACCAAAAAAATCAACCAGCCAACCAACCAACCAACCACCCAGCCAACCAACCAATCATTGCTTCAATTATTCCGAAAAAAAGTAGATGGAGGATCGAGGGTAGAATTAGTATTGCTTTCCGTGCTTGGCCGCCTCTTGACTCATCCGCCAGGGCGATCACCAAGGCCTCGTGCCTCCCCTGCCCAGGCCTCCAGGGTACATGCTCCCCTCGCTGGTGGTGTGGGGTTACACAAACAGACAGTCTGTGTGGAGATCCGCGAAATAGATCAGTTTGTATGTGTGGTGTGTGAGTGATATGTGGGCTTGGCTGGAACCGTTGGTTGCGCTGAACAGGCCGAAGGACCCTACGTAACGCGCTATGACGTCAGGGCGGTGTCACGCACGGCTCACTGTGGATAATGGCAATCAGTGGCCGTGTTAAGACACTGGCGCTTCGTTGAGGCCGCCTCTAATCAACGTAATTAAACATTTATTGGTGTATTGATTTGGTGAAGTAAGACACACCCAAAAGAAGCTAAAAACCCGTGTGGGCCATCACAGCAGCTTAGTGCAAGAAGTACTCGCTGCTTGATGGAAAACGTGTCCTGAACTAATGGTTGCTCCACTTCACGAGCAGTCTCTTTTTTTACCCATTTCTCGCGGTGCGGCCATTCCGCCGGCACTGCCGCGTTGACCTTGGGCGTGGGCTTCCCAGCCGTGGTCACGCCACGTGCACCGGCCTCTCTCTCGGCCGCCATGGTATCGCCAGATGTGTCCAGGAAGGCCAGGTGCCCGGGGCCGATAACCCACCCATTACCCGGCCCCTCCGTCAGCACGTTAGGCCGATAGCCCCGGTGTCCGTGCCGAGCAGGCCCTCCACGCCGCTCGCCATTAGGACATCAGTCTCCGGGAAGCCCTCGCACATTGCCGACGGCTAACAGTCGTTTACGCGGTGTAACAGCCACGGCCCTTTGTTCTCAAGGAGCAATGGCCTTGGGGCGGCCATCGGTGGCGGGCTGAGGTCGGGAGTGCGGACTGACCACGTGGCTCGGGATACGCATGGAGACAGACTGACCCAAGTCCCTAGGCTGTGTGTGTGAAGCTTTGAAGTTACAGGCCATGTTGTGAAGCCACTCCTTTTTGCCAAACGGATCCATCTCGTCTGTTCGCGTTCAACAACTCCATTTCCGGGTTGTGCAAATTCAACCTGGTGTGGTTCTCATTCTGTCATCGCTGTGGGGAGGAAGTACCAAAAGAAACACATTATCCCTTCTATTATATCCTGATTAGTAATAAGTGAACGTGATTTCTTGCGAGGGAAACATAAGCTAATCTCTCACCATTTATTCATAAGAAAACACGTGCCGTAACTGTGCCTTAATCACTGGGCCACTGAGCAGGAAGTAATTAGTAACAGCTTGGTTGCACATGGATCAACTTTTTGTCATCAAAGATTAGGCTCGTCTACTTATCTTATACACCCGTGCTGGCCTCATTTTTGTACGTTTTGTACACTCATTATATGCTTGTTGTCAAGTCACTCAAATATTTTTTTTCTTTCTGATGGGCGTACTCTCCAGCTCAGTGTTGTATGTAATACGTTTGTCCCAGCATATGGAGAAGTGGTAACCGACACGTTGTGGTTCCGAGAAACTCATAATAATGGGTGTATCCACAGGGGAGGACGCGGGGTGGGGGTGGGGGGGGGGGAATGTACAAGGTTTTGTATTGCTAAATGCATTACGCTGTGATTGATGAATGATCCGATAAAAAACAGTATAGTTTTTGTGTATGTCCGTGCACTTGGTCTTGATGTGGGATGAGGCAGGGATGGGGCGGACAACCGGTCCAATGTACCAAGTGCTGTCTCCTTTTTCTCGCTCGTATGTTTCAATATCGCTCTGCCTTGTGCGGACGGATGCTTCTCAAGCTTTTCGGGCTTTCGTTTTTTGCGGAGGCACCGCATTGGTCAAAGTAGATCAGGCGCCCCGAGTTAGGGCTAGGTTGCAGGCGGGTGTGGTGGGGGGGGAGTGGACGGGGTGGCCGCCAGAACCCGTGCTGGCCAGCGGGTCAGGGGGGCTGGCAAAAGAGGAAGGTGGGGGGGGGGGGGGGGGTATAAAGACAATACTTCGTTGGTATGTAAAACTGACTGTTTCTGTGTTTTTCTTGGCCTTTCTCGAATTTAGGATTTGCTGGCACATCGTGCATTGCCAACAGACGGCGCTGTCCGTCGCTCTTCTGCCTGATGTTGCCCCTCCCCCCCCCACTCCCCGTGACACACATATACTTCGTCCTTCTTTTCCACATTACCCCCCACCCCCCTACCCTCTTCACCCCCTGGTCCGGTCTCTCCCTAATTCAGCCACACTGACGTCATGTCTTAGCGTCGCGGTCCCACAGGCCTGCTCTACATGTATTATGCATGGGTGCCGCTGGGTGCCGCTGCAGTCGGTCGGTCCCCCACTTTATGGAGGCGCCACCTCGCGGTGGGCAGCGAAGGCGGAGATTGAGGTTTGCTACTTCCGGTACGTCTGGTACCTGCTCAAAACCTCCCATGGACCGCGGAGAAGTGGGTCTCGGCAGTGGGTGGGGAGGGGGAGAGGGTTGGGGGGCCGTCGGAAAATACCTGTTTTGGGTAGTGGAACATCTTTAATCGTCAGGTGCCCACCCCCCCCCCCCCCTACTCCCCTCCTACCTCACTAGAAAATCCAGGCACGAGTCTTCTGGATGCAAGCACCCCCTGCCCCCCCCCCTCCCCTCGCGTCGGGGTTGCTTGCTGTGAATGTAAAGTTATGTCTATTATAGTCCGTCGTTCTTCCGTGTTAGAGCGAACCTTTCTTTCAGCATATTTCACGTATTACTCACGCCTCGCATTTACAAAAATAATTCATTTTGTGGGCTCACAAGAAGATGGACCTACCCATACACACAGTCACCCGCATTACCCTCTCTTTTGGCTATTCCAGCGGACTAGGCATGGGACCCCCCCCTCCCCCCCCGACCCCTCCCTTGATCCCAGCACCACCTCCCTCCTCCGCAGTCCAGTGCCAGTGTCCGTTGAGACGACCGGGGTATCTTCTATCATGTCTTAACCCGAGAGACATCCTCTACTAGGATCGGACACCCAGTGCTGTGGCCCAGTACATGCTTGGGGCGACCCCATCTCTGGGCGCTGGGGCCCGATCTCTGGGCGCTCGCTGTCATTGGCATGGGTGGCGAGGACCCCGCCTGGGACCAGGTGGACATCCCATCCGCCGCAGCTGGTCAGCTGATGGTAACCGGAGCACTCAGTCTTGATGTAGCGTCAGTGGCGGGAGGCGCACGCAGGCAGACGACAAATGGCTATGGGATTCCCGCCAAAAGGCGCGGCGGGCGGGCGGGCCCTGTTGACGTCTGAACGCGGGGGGCAAGGCACGCAACAGCCGTAGAATGCCGAGGCATGGAGCACGCATGATGTCCGTATATAGCCACCATGAGTCGCTGGCCAATGTTGTCGGGACAAAATGGGGGCGACTTCCTTTCAATCTTTGGCAGCCCCGGCACCTGTTTATGGGACAGGTTTGGCAGCCCCGGCACCTGTTTATGGGACAGGTTTGGCAGCCCCGGCACCTGTTTATGGGACAGGTTTCCAATTCCATTTAACTCTCTTGTCTGCTGTCCAGGCCCGGTTTAGCCTTTAATGAGCGCATTTAAATCGCATTTTTTGTTGTTGTTTTTTCAGTTGCCATCAGACGAAAAGATTGTAAGGATTTGACCAATTTGACTAATTACGCTGATCTCCAATAGGTGTATAGCGCCTTGCCGTTTGCCGGGTTGGCGCTATCGGATCCGACACCAGACCAGAGGCTGGGATATATAGGCGTCGATACTTCTTGATAGATCTGGAAAGATCTGCTTTCAACATACGGGAAAGACAGACCGTTTATTCTTTTGAATTGGACAATTAATAGAAACAAATATTATTATATAAGCTCTCTTTTACTTACTTTTGGACCCTTTTCCTTGGAGTTGCGAGCCTAACGGCACGTGGATCGGTGGTTCGCGCCCAGCTGTATCCATGTCTGTGATGGTCTCAAGATAAAGCTCCCTATGTCCTATGCAGGGGGTTACTCACAGGGACGTGGCTCCACTCTCCCTTCCTTCTCCCATTGACGCGATATGACCCAAAATGGTTAAGCCGTCCTGAATATACAACCAACCAACCAACCTTGGTGTTGCAACTAGAATCGCTGAGTAAAACCTTCCGCCCATCCTTGTGTATCCAGTTTTCACGTCATATTTGAATATTCATGAGTTGTAGAATACTCAAATATCGTGTATACTGGCCTGTCGCGCATGTTCCAATGTTTTTTACAGGCTTGTTGGAGGTCATATATGCTCTTACCTATGTTTTTATTTGCGCTCTCATGGGGTCTTTAAATAAGGTCGTTAAGATCCTTCCTTCAAAGCCTGCCGCCTTGAAAGAGATAGGCGTCACCCCTGATTATATCTCCCTGTGTACCCGTCGGGATTGACTTCATTGGAATCGCTATTAGTGGGATAAAGGATACGAATGGAAGAGTCTGGGGGCTGGACATTCGGCCCAGACAGCGCTAAAGCTATTTCGCTTTTGTGAAGTGACCGCAGCTTAAGCCTTAGCTCTTATAAGAGCTTACCTTGAATATATGGGGTCACTGGCCCTTGGCTACAGCAAGCGGGCTCAGGTTGTATGCAATTTACTTTGATGAAGCTATTTCTCCTTCAAATCAGAAATGCACCCTGGGTTATTCGACTTGGAGTCGTTACCCCCTTGTTTCGGTTTGCTATTGCAGGCAGACTCTGTGGTCCTGGTGATAGTTAAGGGGGGGAGGCCATACCGGGAGAGGGCT
Source organism: Arenicola marina (assembly GCA_964019135.1). Lineage (NCBI taxonomy): Eukaryota > Metazoa > Annelida > Polychaeta > Arenicolidae > Arenicola > Arenicola marina. Next base: position 8,946,345 of record OZ025262.1, read on the forward strand.
GCGCTGTGCCATGTTGCTCCAGTGGGTCAGGTCTTAAACACCAATGTGTACTCCCAAGTCCTCTGGGTCCCTATGGTCTGTGAAGGGTCTGACAATAAGTGACGCCGTGACGGTGGGGTGGGGTAAGCCGCGGCTGAGGACCTACTCGGGGTCACCCGAATGGTCTCGGGGTCAGCGCGCTCGGCTTTAGCGCGTTAATTCTGCCAGGCCAGTCCTCGTGTCCGGAGGTTCGCGCCCCGCTGTGACAATGTCTATGCCCCATGTCCTTCTTCGAAAAGGGGGCCGGCCCGGTAGCTCAGTGGGTTAGAGCGCCCGCATTGAGTGTTCTGGCCACCTGAGAGCCTAACGGCACGTGGATCGGTGGTTCGGGCCCCGCTGTGGCAATGTCTGTGTGATCGCAGGATAAAGATCCCATGTCCTTCTTCGCAACTTTGCAAAGAGTAGGGGTTACCCCCGGGTACATGGCTCCACTCTATCTTCCTTCTCCCATTGTCTGCAAAAAATCAAGTAGTAATCGATTAGGGGGGGGGGGGGGGGTCATACATGGCTCGAGTAGAAGGGTGGGTTAACCCCCTGGGACATTAAGCTCCGCTCTACCGTTGATGTGGCGAAGGAGAAGACAGAGTGATCATCGAATCCTCTTCATAACGTTGCGCAAGAGCTCCGTGACGTCATTGCCTTCATTGGTCTCTGCCTGGCTGGCTGGCTTTGTGCCTCCAGACCTGTTCTGACGACAGCCCCAATAACGTTGGCATGGCAGGAGCCCCACAGGTATTAATTTGTTGCCCTTGTTTGAGAGTCACAATCGCCGCTGGGCAGAACGTGCTGAAAGCCAGACTTTTCATGTCGGCGGCTTTGTTTGGTAGACAAGCATTGAGCCTCTGTCTGTGGTCATCATTGGGCCCAATTATAAAGGACGTCCCCGATGGCGGGGTGCCGGTTTTCGTTTCAAGGGGTTCTGGGGATGTCGCATTCGCTATACAAGTACTCCGCCGTCCTCGCGTCAATGGCTCGACAGGACGATGGCGACGATGGTAAGCCGAGGGACAGCCCCCGGAAGGATGTCTGGCCCGTGTTTCATAATGTCGTTTATGACCACTGAGTGGTGGCGCCATCTGGGGACCTCCGTGGAGGGCCAGGCGTCATCTTTTTGGAGTGTGATAATCTAGCCAGAGGGCGATAATATGGGTGAGTAGGAGCGTGGTGACAAGACGACGTGGACTCGCTTGGTGGCTTATTTCCTTAGCGGAAATTTACCGAGGAGCCGCGGTGTTCCTGGTAGAAGATGCCTGCAGGGATTGGCTGGTCGACATGGTTCGCTTAAACAGTGGGTCTGCGTTCCCGGCACTCGGCCAGGTTGATGACATTTGCCCTATTTTCACGTTTTTATCGCCATGATTGCAGCATTATCTTTGTGGTAAGGGCAATTTAATACCCCCCTGGTGAGAGAAATGTGCAGTAGTCTACCCCCGCCTGTAACCCTGCACGGTGACGACCTAACGTCTCGCAGGCATGGCTGTCTGCGGCGACAGAGGTTGAAGAAGCGCTTTGGGGCGGGCCCCGTGCTGCCGCGCCCCACACCAGCCAACAGCTAGGGCGATGCTCGCGATGGCTCTCCAAGATACGTCCTGTTAGCCGTGGCGGTTGTTAGCGGTAGTGTCACCATCTAGCGCCTCGTCTAATCAGGGGGTTTTAATTCGGGTTATCCTGGTGAAGGATGAGTTCGGTCATGCTTATGTGTTGATGAGGGGAGCGGTCCTCGATGGAAGCTGTCGTTCATGTAGGCTGTTCTTGATGGAGGCTGTCCTTGATGGAGGCTGTCCTTGATGGAGGCTGTTCTTGATGGAGGCTGTTCTTCATGGAGGCTGTTCTTGATGGAGACTGTCCTTGATGAAGGCTGTCCTTGATGGAGGCTGTTCTTGATGGAGGCTGTTCTTGATGGAGACTGTCCTTGATGGAGGCGGTCCTTGATGGAGGCTGTCCTTGATGGAGGCTGTCCTTGATGGAGACTGTCCTTGATGGAGGCTGTCCTTGATGGAGGCGGTCCTTGGTGGAGGCTGTCCGTGATAGAGGCTGTCCTTGATGTTGGCTGTCCTTGATGGAGGCTGTCCTTGATGGAGACTGTCCTTGATGGAGGCTGTCCTTGATGGAGGCGGTCCTTGGTGGAGGCTGTCCGTGATAGAGGCTGTCCTTGATGTTGGCTGTCCTTGATGGAGGCGATTCTTGATGGAGACTGTCCTTGATGGAGGCTGTCCTTGATGGAGGCTGTCCTTGATGGAGACTGTCGTTCATGGAGGCTGTTCTTGATGGAGACTGTCCTTGATAGAGGCTGTCCTTGATGGAGGCTGTCGTTCATGGAGGCTGTCCTTGATGGAGGCTGTCCTTGATGGAGGCTGTCGAGGTTTAGATGGGAGGGGGGGCATACCTATGTTGTAGCCCCCTACTCGCCCCTCACCAGCCCCCTACTCGCCCCTCACCAGCCCCCTACTCACCCTCACCAGCCCCCTACTCGCCCCTCACCAGCCCTCTACTCACCCCTCACCAGCCCCCTACTCCCCCCTCACCAGCCTTCTGCTCACCCCTCACCAGCCCCCTAATCACCCCTCACCTGGCCCCTACTCCCCCCTCACCAGCCTTCTGCTCACCCCTCACCAGCCCGCTACTCACCCCTCACCAGGCCCCTACTCGCTCCTTACCAGCCTTCTGCTCACCCCTCACCAGCCCCCTAATCACCCGCTCAACAGGCCCCCTCGGCCGGTCACACGTCCCCCGCCCCAGCGGCCGCCTGTTTTGTCGCGGCGTCGTATTGCCGTCGCCGTCACAGGTCGTGAGCTTGATTTGCTTAATTTGTTTCGGATACATCATCAGCCCGCCCATCAAGACCAATAGACAATTGACACGCCACGGCAGAAATTAATTTGCTTGTTGTCCGGTCGTCCGACCGACGGGTGGCGCTGTGCGGGGGGTGGCGGGGAGGGCGGTATGCGGGGTAGGTTGGGGGGGGGGATGGGTGGTGGGGGGGGGGATGCAGGGGAGGTGTCGTCTCGAGGGCGGCCGGCGCAGAGATAATATTTGTCAGCGGTCGATACAGTATCTGGCAAAACGTAACGGGACGCTCGTTGACAGAGGAACAAGAGCCTCGGAAAAGTGAATTGGGTCGAGGTTGGGCTGAGATGGGGGGGGGGGTAGGCGGGGGTGGCGAGGCGGATGGATGAGGGTTTTCGGGGGTTGACAAACAAGAAGGAATTGGAGGAAGAGAGGGGGGTGGCGGAGTCGGAGGGAAAGGGGTTTACAGGGGTTGCCAAACAAGGCAGGGGAGCCGGGGCTGGGGGTGGGGGAGGATAGACGTCTGTCCGATTGGGGGGATTGTGGTTTTGGGAAAGCAGGGTCGGGGCGGGAGTGGGTGAGGGGTATCTGGCATTTGTAGCAAAGTCGGACAAGGGTGAGGATGTCTTGGGAGCAGCCGAGAGGTGGTGAGAGGGAAGGTGGTGGTGGGGGGGGGGGGGGGGGTCTGTATGATCGGGACCGGGGCGAGAAGTGGGATATTGAGGGTACTGGAGTCCCATTATGGAAGCAGCTAGGGCCCGTTTAGAGCGCGCTTTCATTCCATCCCCCCTCTCGTGTGGCTGCCTCACACTGGGAGTCTCCGGGCGTAAAGCTACCCCTTCACCCCATCCCACCGCCTCCCCTCCCACACTCCACCCACCCACCCACACACACGCACACACTCTGGACTCTGCCTGTCCAGTCGCCCCGTGTCCTGTTTGCATGGGTGCTGCGCGGGCCAACGCCCGCCGGTCGACACTCGTAACGGATAGGATAGAACGCGGGGACAGCCGGACACTGCTGATGGTGGGAGTGGAGGGGGGCGGGGGATGAAGAGGGGAAGAGGAAGTGACCAGCTGACGGTCGTATCATCAGGCTCTGCCTGCCGTACCACTCCTGGCCGAGTACCCCGGCGGCCACGGGGTGAGGTGAGCTGGGCGATGGAGAGAGAAGGGGAAGGAATAAAGCAATGATGGTGCACGACGTCCAGGTTGCTCAAGACGGCACCACACCCTGGGCACCACACTCTGGGTACCACACCCTGGGCACCACACTGGGCACCACACTCTGGGTACCACTCTGGGCACCACACTCCGGGCACCACACCCTGGGCACCACACACTGGGTACCACATTGGGCACCACACTCTGGGTACCACACTCTGGGTAACACACTCTGGGCACCACACTCTGGGCACCACACTCTGGGTACCACACTTTGGGTACCACACTCTGGGTACCACACTGGGCACCACACTCTGGGTACCACACTCTGGGTACCACACCCTGGGCACCACACCCTGGGTACCACACTGGGCACCACACTCTGGGTACCACACTCTGGGTACCACACTCTGGGCACCACACTCTGGGTACCACTCTGGGTACCACACTCTGGGCACCACACTCTGGGTACCACACTCTAGGCACCACACTTTGGGTACAACACTCTGGGCACCACACTCTGGGTACCACACTCTGGGTACCACACTCTGGGCACCACACTGGGCACCACACTGGGTACCACACTCTGGGTACCACATTCTGGGTACCACACTGGGCACCACACTCTGGGTACCACACTCTGGGTAGCACACTCTGGGCACAACACTGGGCACCACACTGGGCACCACACCCTGGGTAGCACACTCTGGGTACCACACTCTGGGTACCACACTCTGGGTACCACACTGGGCACCACACTCTGGGTACCACACTGGGCACCACACTCTGGGTACCACACTCTGGGTACCACACTGGGCACCACACTCTGGGCACCACACTCTGGGTACCACACTTTGGGTACCACACTCTGGGTACCACACTGGGCACCACACTCTGGGTACCACACTCTGGGTACCACTCTGGGTACCACACTCTGGGCACCACACTCTGGGTACCACACTCTAGGCACCACACTTTGGGTACAACACTCTGGGCACCACACTGTGGGTACCACACTCTGGGTACCACACTCTGGGCACCACACTGGGCACCACACTGGGTACCACACTCTGGGTACCACACTCTGGGTACCACACTGTGCACCACACTCTGGGTACCACACTCTGGGTACCACACTCTGGGCACAACACTGGGCACCACACTGGGCACCACACTCTGGGTACCACACTCTGGGTACCACACTCTGGGTACCACACTGGGCACCACACTCTGGGTACCACACTCTGGGTACCACACTGGGCACCACACTCTGGGTACCACACTCTGGGCACCACACTGGGCACCACACTGGGCACCACACTCTGGGTACCACACTCTGGGTACCACACTCTGGTTACCACACTCTGGGTACCACACTGGGTACCACACTCTGGGTACCACCCTAGGCACCACACCCTGGGTACCACACTCTGGGCACCACACTCTGGGTACCACACTCTGGGCACCACACTGGGCACCACACTGGGCACCACACCCTGGGTACCACACTCTGGGTACCACACTCTGGGTACCACACTCTGGGTACCACACTGGGCACCACACTCTGGGTACCACACTGGGCACCACACTCTGGGTACCACACTCTGGGTACCACACTGGGCACCACACTCTGGGTACCACACTCTGGGTACCACTCTGGGTACCACACTCTGGGCACCACACTCTGGGTACCACACTCTAGGCACCACACTTTGGGTACAACACTCTGGGCACCACACTGTGGGTACCACACTCTGGGTACCACACTCTGGGCACCACACTGGGCACCACACTGGGTACCACACTCTGGGTACCACACTCTGGGTACCACACTGTGCACCACACTCTGGGTACCACACTCTGGGTACCACACTCTGGGCACAACACTGGGCACCACACTGGGCACCACACTCTGGGTACCACACTCTGGGTACCACACTCTGGGTACCACACTGGGCACCACACTCTGGGTACCACACTCTGGGTACCACACTGGGCACCACACTCTGGGTACCACACTCTGGGCACCACACTGGGCACCACACTGGGCACCACACTCTGGGTACCACACTCTGGGTACCACACTCTGGTTACCACACTCTGGGTACCACACTGGGTACCACACTCTGGGTACCACCCTAGGCACCACACCCTGGGTACCACACTCTGGGTACCACACTGGGCACCACACTCTGGGTACCACACTCTGGGCACCACACTCTGGGTACCACTCTGGGTACCACACTCTGGGCACCACACTCTGGGTACCACACTCTAGGCACCACACTTTGGGTACAACACTCTGGGCACCACACTCTGGGTACCACACTCTGGGTACCACACTCTGGGCACCACACTCTGGGCACCACACTCTGGGCACCACACTCTGGGCACCACACCCTGGGTTCCACATTCTGGGCACCACACTGGACACCACACTCTGGGTACCACACTGGGCACCACACTCTGGGTGCCACACTCTGGGTACCACACTGGGCACCACACTCTGGGTACCACACTCTGGGCACCACACTCTGGGCACCACACTGGGCACCACACTGGGCACCACACTTTGGGTACAACACTCTGGGCACCACACTGTGGGTACCACACTGTGGGTACCACACTCTGGGCACCACACTGGGCACCACACTGGGCACCACACGCTGGGTACCACACTCTGGGTACCACACCCGGGGTACCACACTCTAGGTACCACACTCTGGGCACCACACTCTGGGCACCACACTCTGGGCACCACACCCTGGGTACCACAGTCTGGGCACCACACTGGGCACCACACTCTGGGTACCACACTCTTGGTACCACACTCTGGGTACCACACTGGGCACCACACTCTTGGTACCACACTCTGGGTACCACACTGAGCACCACACTCTGGGTACCACACTCTGGGTACCACACTCTGGGCACCACACTGGGTACCACACTCTGGGCACCACACTCTAGGCACCACACTCTGGGCACCACACTCTGGGTACCACACTCTGGGTGCCACACTGGGCACCACACTCTGGGTACCACACTGGGCACCACACTCTGGGTACCACACTCTGGATACCACACTCTGGGCACCACACTGGGCACCACACTCTGGGTACCACACTCTGGGTACCACACACTGGGCAACACACACTGGGCAACACACTCTGGGTACCACACTCTGGGTACCACACCCTGGGTACCACACTCTGGGTACCACACTCTGGGCACCACTCTGGGCACCACACTGGGCACCACACTTTGGGTACCACACTCTTGGTACCACACTCTGGGTACCACGCTGGGCACCACACTCTGGGTACCACACTGGGCACCACACTCTGGTTACCACACTCTGGGTACCACACTCTGGGTACCACACTGGGCACCACACTCTGGGTACCACACTCTGGGCACCACACTGGGCACCACACTCTGGGTACCACACTCTGGGTACCACACTCTGGGTACCACACTCTGGGTACCACACTGGGTACCACACTCTGGGTACCACACTGGGCACCACACTCTGGCTACCACACTCTGGGTACCACACTCTGGGCACCACACTGGCCACCACACTCTGGGTACCACACTGGGCACCACACTCTGGCTACCACACTCTGGGTACCACACTCTGGGCACCACACTGGGCACCACACTGGGCACCACACGCTGGGTACCACACTCTGGGTACCACACCCGGGGTACCACACTCTAGGTACCACACTCTGGGCACCACACTCTGGGCACCACACTCTGGGCACCACACCCTGGGTACCACAGTCTGGGCACCACACTGGGCACCACACCCTGGGTACCACACTCTGGGTACCACACTGGGCACCACACTCTGGGTACCACACTCTGGGTACCACACTCTGGGCACCACACTCTGGGTACCACACACTGGGAAACACACTCTGGGTACCACACTCTGGGCACCACACTGGGTACCACACTCTGGGCACCACACTCTAGGCACCACACTCTGGGCACCACACTCTGGGTACCACACTCTGGGTGCCACACTGGGCACCACACTCTGGGTACCACACTCTGGGTACCACACTCTGGGTACCACACTCTGGGTACCACACTGGGCACCACACTCTGGGTACCACACTCTGGATACCACACTCTGGGCACCACACTGGGCACCACACTCTGGGTACCACACTCTGGGTACCACACACTGGGCAACACACACTGGGCAACACACTCTGGGTACCACACTCTGGGTACCACACCCTGGGTACCACACTCTGGGTACCACACTCTGGGCACCACTCTGGGCACCACACTGGGCACCACACTTTGGGTACCACACTCTTGGTACCACACTCTGGGTACCACGCTGGGCACCACACTCTGGGTACCACACTGGGCACCACACTCTGGTTACCACACTCTGGGTACCACACTCTGGGTACCACACTGGGCACCACACTCTGGGTACCACACTCTGGGCACCACACTGGGCACCACACTCTGGGTACCACACTCTGGGTACCACACTCTGGGTACCACACTCTGGGTACCACACTGGGTACCACACTCTGGGTACCACACTGGGCACCACACTCTGGCTACCACACTCTGGGTACCACACTCTGGGCACCACACTGGCCACCACACTCTGGGTACCACACTGGGCACCACACTCTGGCTACCACACTCTGGGTACCACACTCTGGGCACCACACTGGGCACCACACTGGGCACCACACGCTGGGCACCACACTCTGGGTACCACACACTGGCCACCACACTCTGGGTACCACACTGGGCACCACACTCTGGCTACCACACTCTGGGTACCACACTCTGGGCACCACACTGGGCACCACACTGGGCACCACACGCTGGGTACCACACTCTGGGCACCACACTCTGGGCACCACACTCTGGGCACCACACCCTGGGTACCACAGTCTGGGCACCACACTGGGCACCACACCCTGGGTACCACACTCTGGGTACCACACTGGGCACCACACTCTGGGTACCACACTCTGGGTACCACACTCTGGGCACCACACTCTGGGTACCACACACTGGGAAACACACTCTGGGTACCACACTCTGGGTACCACACCCTGGGTACCACACTCTGGGTACCACACTCTGGGCACCACTCTGGGCACCACACTGGGCACCACACTTTGGGTACCACACTCTTGGTACCACACTCTGGGTACCACGCTGGGCACCACACTCTTGGTACCACACTCTGGGTACCACACTGGGCACCACACTCTGGGTACCACACTCTGCGTACCAAACTCTGGGCACCACACTCTGGGTACCACACTCTGGGCACCACACTCTGGGTACCACACTCTAGGCACCACAATTTGGGTACAACACTCTGGGCACCACACTGTGGGTACCACACTCTGGGTACCACACTCTGGGCACCACACTGGGCACCACACTGGGTACCACACTCTGGGTACCACACTCTGGGTACCACACTCTGGGTACCACACTCTGGGTACCACACTGGGTACCACACTCTGGGTACCACACTGGGCACCACACTCTGGGTACCACACTCTGGGTACCACACTGGGCACCACACTCTGGGCACCACACTCTGGGTACCACACTTTGGGTACCACACTCTGGGTACCACACTGGGCACCACACTCTGGGTACCACACTCTGGGTACCACACCCTAGGCACCACACCCTGGGTACCACACTCTGGGTACCACACTGGGCACCACACTCTGGGTACCACACTCTGGGCACCACACTCTGGGTACCACTCTGGGTACCACACTCTGGGCACCACACTCTGGGTACCACACTCTAGGCCCCACACTTTGGGTACAACACTCTGGGCACCACACTCTGGGTACCACACTCTGGGTAGCACACTCTGGGTACCACACTCTGGGCACCACACTGTGTACCACACTCTGGGTACCACACTCTGGGCACCACACTTTGGGTACCACACTGGGCACCACACTCTGGGTACCACACTCTGGGTACCACACTCTAGGCACCACAATTTGGGTACAACACTCTGGGCACCACACTGTGGGTACCACACTCTGGGTACCACACTCTGGGCATCACACTGGGCACCACACTGGGTACCACACTCTGGGTACCACACTCTGGGTACCACACTGGGTACCACACTCTGGGTACCACACTGGGTACCACACTCTGGGTACCACACTGGGCACCACACTCTGGGTACCACACTCTGGGTACCACACTGGGCACCACACTCTGGGCACCACACTCTGGGTACCACACTTTGGGTACCACACTCTGGGTACCACACTGGGCACCACACTCTGGGTACCACACTCTGAAGACGACACTCTGGGTACCACACTGGGCACCACACTCTGGGTACCACACTGGGCACCACACTCTGGGTACCACACTCTCGGTTTACCACACTGGGCACCACACTCTGGGTACGACACTCTGGGCACCACACTAGGCGCCACACTCTGGGTACCACACTCTGGGTACCACACTCTGGGCACCACACTCTGGGCACCGCACTGGGCACCACACTCTGGGTACCACGCTGGGCACCACACTCTGGGTACCACACTGGGCACCACACTCTGGGTACCACACTTTGGGTTCCACCAGTCTGGGTACCACACTGGGCACAACACTCTGGGTACCACACTCTGGGTACCACACTCTAGGAACCACACTGGACACCACACTGGGCACCACACTCTTGGTATCACACTCTGGGCACCACCACACTGGGCACCACACTCTGGGTACCACACTCTGGGTACCACACTAGGTACCACACTCTGGGTACCACACTGGGCACCAAACTCTGGCTACCACACTCTGGGTACCACACTCTGGGCACCACACTGGGCACCACACTCTGGGTACCACACTGGGCACCACACTCTGGCTACCACACTCTGGGTAGCACACTCTGGGCACCACACTGGGCACCACACTGGGCACCACACGCTGGGTACCACACTCTGGGTACCACACCCGGGGTACCACACTCTAGGTACCACACTCTTTGCACCACACTCTGGGCACCACACTCTGGGCACCACACCCTGGGTACCACAGTCTGGGCACCACACTGGGCACCACACTCTGGGTACCCCACTCTTGGTACCACACTCTGGGTACCACACTGGGCACCACACTCTTGGTACCACACTCTGGGTACCACACTGGGCACCACACTCTGGGTACCACACTCTGGGTACCACACTCTGGGCACCACACTCTGGGTACCACACTTTGGGTACCACACACTGGGAACCACACTCTGGGTACCACACTCTGGGTACCACACTCTGGGTACCACACTCTGGGCACCACACTGGGCACCACACTGGGTACCACACTCTGGGCACCACACTCTAGGCACCACACTCTGGGCACCACACTCTGGGTACCACACTCTGGGTACCACACTGGGCACCACACTCTGGGTACCACACTCTGGGTACCACACTCTGGGTACCACACTCTGGGTACCACACTGGGCACCACACTCTGGGTGCCACACTCTGGGTACCACACTCTTGGCACCGCACTGGGCACCACACTCTGGGTACCACACTCTGGGTACCACACACTGGGAAACACACTCTGGGTACCACACTCTGGGTCCCACACCCTGGGTACCACACTCTGGGTACCACACTCTGGGCACCACTTTGGGCACCACACTTTGGGTACCACACTCTTGGTACCACACTCTGGGTACCACGCTGGGCACCACACTCTGGGTACCACACTCTGGGTACCACACTGGGTACCACACTCTGGGTACCACACTGGGCACCACACTCTGGCTACCACACTCTGGGTACCACACTTTGGGTACCACACACTGGGAACCACACACTGGGTACCACACTCTGGGTACCACACTCTGGGTACCACACTCTGGGCACCACACTGGGCACCACACTGGATACCACACTCTGGGTACCACACTCTGGGCACCACACTCTGGGCACCACACCCTGGGTACCACACTCTGGGTACCACACTCTGGGCACCACACTGGGCACCACACTCTGGGTACCACACTGGGCACCACACTCTGGGTACCACACTCTGGGTACCACATTCTGGGTACCACACTCTGGGCACCACACTGGGTACCACACTCTGGGTACCACACTCTGGGCACCACACTGGATACCACACTCTGGGTACCACACTCTGGGCACCACACTCTGGGCACCACACCCTGGGTACCACACTCTGGGTACCACACTCTGGGCACCACACTGGGCACCACACTCTGGGTACCACACTGGGCACCACACTCTGGGTACCACACTCTGGGTACCACATTCTGGGTACCACACTCTGGGCACCACACTGGGCACCACACTGGGCACCACACCCTGGGTACCACACTCTGGGGACGACACTCTGGGTACCAGACTGGGCACCACACTCTGGGTACCACACTGGGCACCACACTCTGGGTACCACACTCTGGGTACCACACTGGGCACCACACTCTGGGTACCACACTCTGGGCACCACACTAGGCACCACACTCTGGGTACCACACTCTGGGTACCACACTCTGGGCACCACACCCTGGGTACCACACCCTGTGTACCACACCACACATCTGGGTACCACACTCTGGGCACCACACTGGGCGCCACACTCTGGGTACCACGCTGGGCCCCACACTATGGGTACCACACTGGGCACCACACTCTGGGTACCACACTTTGGGTACCACCAGTCTGGGTACCACACTGGGCACAACACTCTGGGTACCACACTCTGGGTACCACACTCTGGGCGCCACACTGGACACCACACTGGGCACCACACTCTGGGTACCACACTCTGGGCACCACCACACTGGGCACCACACTCTGGGTACCACACTCTGGGTACCACACTCTGGGTACCACACTCTGGGCACCACACTCTGGGCACCACACCCTGGGTACCACACTCTGGGCACCACACTCTGGGTACCACACTGGGCACCACACTGGGTACCACACTCTGGGGACCACACTCTGGGTACCACACTGGGCACCACACTCTGGGTACCACACTGGGCACCACACTCTGGGTACCACACTCTGGGTACCACACTGGGCACCACACTCTGGGTACCACACTCTGGGCACCACGCTAGGCACCACACTCTGGGTACCACACTTTGGGTACCACACTCTGGGCACCACACTCTGGGTACCACACCCTGGGTACCACACTCTGGGTACCACACTCTGGGCACCACACTCTGGGTACCACACTCTGGGTACCACACTCTGGGTACCACACTCTGGGTACCACACTGGGCACCACACTGGGCACCACTCTCTGGGTACCACACTTTGGGTACCACACTCTGGGTACCACACTGGGCACAACACTCTGGGTACCACACTCTGGGTACCACACTCTGGGCACCACACTGGGCACCACACTGGGCACCACACTCTGGGTACCACACTCTGGGTACCGCACTTTGGGCACCACACGCTGGGCACCACACGCTGGGCACCACACTGGGCACCACACTCTGGGCACCACACTGGGCACCACACTCTGGGTACCACACTCTGGGTACCACACTGGGCACCACACTCTGGGTACCACACTCTGGGTACCACACTCTGGGCACCACACTCTGGGTACCACACTGGGCACCACATTGGGCACCACGCTCTGGGTACCACACACTGGGTACCAGACTCTGGGTACCGCACTCTGGGCACCACACTGGGCACCACACTCTGGGTACCACACTATGGGTACCACACTCTGGGTACCACACTCTGGGTACCACACTCTGGGTACCACACTCTGGGTACCACACTCTGGGCACCACACTCTGGGCACCACACTCTGGGCACCACACTGGGCACCACACTGGGCACCACACTCTGGGTACCACACTCTGGGCACCACACTCTGGGTACCACACTGGGCACCACACTCTGGGTACCACACTTTGGGTACCACACTCTGGGTACCACACTCTGGGTACCACACTCTGGGTACCACACTGGGCACCACATTGGGCACCACGCTCTCTGTACCACACACTGGGTACCAGACTCTGGGCACCATACTCTGGGCACCACACTGGGCACCACACTCTGGGTACCACACTCTGGGCACCACACTCTGGGTACCACACTTTGGGTACCAGACTCTGGGCACCACACACTAGGTACCAGACTCTGGGTACCACACTCTGGGTACCACACTCTGGGTACCATATTCTGGGCACCACACTCTGGGCACCACACTGGGTGCCACACTCTGGGCACCACACTCTGGGCATCACACTCTGGGTACCACACTCTGGGCACCACACTGGGCACCACACTTCGAGCGCTACAGTCTGGTCACCACACTCTGGGTACCACACTCTGGGCACCACACTCTGGGTACCACACTGGGCACCACACTCTGGGGCCCACACTCTGGGTGCGACACTCTGGGTACCACACTATTGGCACCACACTGGGCGCCATACTCTGGGCACCACACTGGACACCACAGTCTGGGCACCACACTCTGGGTACCACACTCTGGGTGCCACACTCTGGGCACCACACTCTGGGTACCACACTCTGGGTACCACAGTCTGGGCACCACACTCTGGGTACCACACTCTGCGTATACCCTACCCAGACCTCCTTAAATGACAAAAATGAACCGATTCGTGCGCGTTTGATGCTGTACTTGTGGTGGAAAATATGGCTGAATAACACACGAAAAGCTATATTTTTATGCAAAAACATGAACCGATGTAGGGTTCTGAACAGCCTGCCAGACTTCGATACCATTTTCCTGGTGAGCGTCACGGGGTTGGCCGGCCCTGGGGACATGACTGATATAGCCGTGTGTGTGAATGTACTGTACTGATGGCGTGTGTTACATGGCTGGATGGCCATGTCGGTGAATGTACTGTACTGATGGCGTGTGTTACAGGGCTGGATGGCCGTGTCGGTGAATGTACTGTACTGATGGCGTGTGTTACATGGCTGGATGGCCGTGTCGGTGAATGTACTGTACTGATGGCGTGTGTTACAGGGCTGGATGGCCATGTCGGTGAATGTACTGTACTGATGGCGTGTGTTACAGGGCTGGATGGCCGTGTCGGTGAATGTACTGTACTGATGGCGTGTGTTACAGGGCTGGATGGCCGTGTCGGTGAATGTACTGTACTGATGGCGTGTGTTACAGGGCTGGATGGCCGTGTCGGTGAATGTACTGTACTGATGGCGTGTGTTACAGGGCTGGATGGCCATGTCGGTGAATGTACTGTACTGATGGCGTGTGTTACAGGGCTGGATGGCCGTGTCGGTGAATGTACTGTACTGATGGCGTGTGTTACAGGGCTGGATGGCCGTGTCGGTGAATGTACTGTACTGATGGCGTGTGTTACAGGGCTGGATGGCCATGGCGGTGAATGTACTGTACTGATGGCGTGTGTTACAGGGCTGGATGGCCATGGCGGTGAATGTACTGTACTGATGGCGTGTGTTACATGGCTGGATGGCCGTGTCGGTGAATGTACTGTACTGATGGCGTGTGTTACAGGGCTGGATGGCCGTGTCGGTGAATGTACTGTACTGATGGCGTGTGTTACAGGGCTGGATGGCCATGTCGGTGAATGTACTGTACTGATGGCGTGTGTTACAGGGCTGGATGGCCGTGTCGGTGAATGTACTGTACTGATGGCGTGTGTTACAGGGCTGGATGGCCGTGTCGGTGAATGTACTGTACTGATGGCGTGTGTTACAGGGCTGGATGGCCGTGTCGGTGAATGTACTGTACTGATGGCGTGTGTTACAGGGCTGGATGGCCGTGTCGGTGAATGTACTGTACTGATGGCGTGTGTTACAGGGCTGGATGGCCATGTCGGTGAATGTACTGTACTGATGGCGTGTGTTACAGGGCTGGATGGCCGTGTCGGTGAATGTACTGTACTGATGGCGTGTGTTACAGGGCTGGATGGCCGTGTCGGTGAATGTACTGTACTGATGGCGTGTGTTACAGGGCTGGATGGCCATGTCGGTGAATGTACTGTACTGATGGCGTGTGTTACAGGGCTGGATGGCCATGTCGGTGAATGTACTGTACTGATGGCGTGTGTTACAGGGCTGGATGGCCGTGTCGGTGAATGTACTGTACTGATGGCGTGTGTTACAGGGCTGGATGGCCGTGTCGGTGAATGTACTGTACTGATGGCGTGTGTTACATGGCTGGATGGCCATGTCGGTGAATGTACTGTACTGATGGCGTGTGTTACAGGGCTGGATGGCCGTGTCGGTGAATGTACTGTACTGATGGCGTGTGTTACAGGGCTGGATGGCCATGTCGGTGAATGTACTGTACTGATGGCGTGTGTTACAGGGCTGGATGGCCGTGTCGGTGAATGTACTGTACTGATGGCGTGTGTTACAGGACTGGATGGCCGTGTCGGTGAATGTACTGTACTGATGGCGTGTGTTACAGGGCTGGATGGCCGTGTCGGTGAATGTACTGTACTGATGGCGTGTGTTACAGGGCTGGATGGCCATGGCGGTGAATGTACTGTACTGATGGCGTGTGTTACAGGGCTGGATGGCCGTGTCGGTAAATGTACTGTACTGATGGCGTGTGTTACAGGGCTGGATGGCCATGGCTGTGAATGTACTGTACTGATGGCGTGTGGTTTCCCTTTTCTTGCAGTCTCCGGAGTATGTGGATAGCGTTAACGGCGAATTGGTCCTCGAATGCTCCGAAATCCTACACCAGAACAACTCCCATAAAGACCTCTTCACAAAATGCGTTGCGTGAGTATTTGCCAGTACAGCCCCCGCCCCTGCCCCCGGTGTAGTTAATTTAGGATTATTTTAAATGATAAGCTTCATACGTAGATATTATATTGATTCTGTCACGGTTCAGAAGGTCGTGCTATTATGGGCGAAATCGTCAGTTGATATATGTCATTGCAGATTGAGTCTGTCTATTTTACATCCTCACATATCGGTTTTGGTTTTTTCCATTTTCAGACTTGTTATAGAATTCCTCAGCAAAGAAGCATTTGACGAGTTTTTAGAAAGTATGTTTTTCCGGAGATATTTACAATGGAAGTGGCTAGAAAGGTGAGCAATGTGTCCTTTCTCTCGTCTCCCTGCACACGACGGACAGTTAACTCATTATAGACTAGTTTTGGGTGTCGCGGCTGCGTCGTTGGCTCTTTTGTAAAGAGTATGGTTTGGTGACTCATTTCGTGGTCGTCTCTTTTATACACAATTATAGAGCTGCGCGACTTTTGTAAAGAGTTTATTTACGTGTAAATCATGTAAATCTTTTGTAAGGAAATAGCTATACCACGATCGGAAAATGTCAGGAAGGCGTATTATCCTTCTGCCCCACGACCACGTGATCATCTTTGCGAAAGACTAGGGACTGGTGGGGCTGTTTGTCGCCTACTGAATGAGTACACGCCTCGCCCCGCTGAAACCAAACACCCGCCCTTCTACCTAACCCGCACACTCGCCTGCCGCACCCACCCACACCTACCTGTCCCCCACCCCACTCCTGTCTCACCCACCCACACCTACCTGTCCCCCACACTCTCCTGCCGCACCCACCCACACCTACCTATCCCCCACCCCACGCCTGCCGCACCCACCCACACCTACCTATCCCCCACACTCTCCTGCCGCAACCACCCACACCTACCTGTCTCCCACCCCACTCCTGCCGCACCCACCCTCACCTACATGTCCCCCACCCCACTCCTGCCGCACTCACCCACACCTACCTATCCCCCACCCCACTCCTGCTGCACCCACCCAGACCTACCTATCTCCCACACTCTCCTGCCGCACCCACCCACACCTACCTATCCCCCACACTCTCCTGCCGCACCCACCCACACCTACCTGTCCCCCACCCCACTCATGCCGCGCCCACCCACACCTACCTGTCCCCCACCCCACTCCTGCCGCGCCCACCCACACCTACCTGTCCCCCACCCCACTCATGCCGCGCCCACCCACACCTACCTGTCCCCTACCCCACTCCTGCCGCGCCCACCCACACCTACCTATCCCCCACCCCACTCCTGCCGCGCCCACCCACACCTACCTGTCCCCCACCCCACTCATGCCGCCCCCACCCACACCTACCTGCCCCCCACCCCACTCATGCCGCCCCCGCCCACGCTATCTGACCGGCCTGTCTTTCTGGTCAAGTGGTTAGCTCACTAGACTACACGCGGAAATCAATTTAGGTCCTGGGTTCGAATCCGGGCCTGGGCATATCATCTGGAGCGCCTTTCATCTATTCATCATTCATCCTGCATCGTTCCCGGGAGGTTCCTTGACCCTGTGTATCCCTTGTGTGCACAAAAACGGCCTAAAACACCCGATTAATTTCCGTTTTTTTCACCCCTTTTCTCCCGGTCTGTAGCCAACCCGTGACGAAGAACACGTTTCGCATGTACCGGGTGTTGGGCAAGGGCGGCTTCGGCGAGGTGTGTGCCTGCCAGGTACGCGCCACCGGCAAGATGTACGCCTGCAAGAAGCTGGAGAAGAAGCGAATCAAGAAGCGGAAAGGGGAGGCCATGGCCCTCAACGAGAAGCAAATCCTACAGAAAGTCAACTCCCGCTTTGTGGTAAGCGTCTCAAACCCATCAACGCCGTCCCCCCCCCCCCCCCCCACCCGCATATGCATCACATTTCCTCCTCCCTCTATCCCCTTTCCCCTTAGCCCCCTCTCCATTTGACCTCCTGGGGCAGCCTCGATAGCTCAGTTGGTTAGAGCGCTCGCATTGAGTGCTCAGGTCACCTGACAGCCTATCGGCACGTGTATCGGTGGTTCGTACCCCGCTGTGGCTATGTCTGTGTGGTCGCAGGATAAAGATCCCATGTCCTTCTTCGCAAAGAGTAGGAGGGCTCCGCTCTCCCTTCCTTCTCCCATTGACGCGGTATGACCGAAAGTAGTTAAAGCGTCCTGAATATACAACCAACCAATCATTGTTATCTTGCCCCTCCGCATCCCCCCTCTACCCCTGCTCCCCGATCCCATTGCCTCTCCCTCCCCTCTCGCCTTCTCCCTTCTCCCTCTCCCATTCCCCATCCCTTATCCGCCTCCACTATTCCCCATCCCCCACGCCCCTCCACCGTTCCCCATCCCCCAACCCCCACCCCCCATCGCCATCCCCCAACTCGACTCTTGGGTGACCACGTGGCGCGGCCGCCCCGACGGCTTAGCTTGTAAACCGCTTTCCTTCCCTGTCCCTAAGGGAATCCCATGGCGATGTGGAGTCTGGAGCGGCCAGATCTAACTCCTGTGTCTGTCTGGGAAGGATTCAGGTCGAGGCGGGCCTGTCACTTGGCGGCCCCAGTCGTTAAGCCGTCATTTCTGTAGTTTGTTTCTGCGTTTCTCTCCTACATGTATCCTTGTCGTGGTGTCCATATGCAATGGGCGTGATGGAAGATTACTTTCTGGTTTACCTATAAGCTCCCACGCCGGTGCGTGGTTCGAAGCTCACCTGTGCAAATGTGCAGGATATTAAAGGAGGAGCCTTTTGTGCAGGAGCCTTAAAGGTTAAAGCGTCCTATTTAAACCAATCAGTACGGCCTCCAGTACGACCCCCCCCCCTCTATAAAATCGACCTCTGGCTTAGCACACACCCTCAGGAGCCTGCCCACCCCTCCTTCGAGAGTCTGCCCACCCCCCTCGTGAGTTGCCCCCCACCCTCCTTTCGGGAGTCTGCCCTCCAATCGGGAGTTTGCCCCCCCCCCCCGTCGGGAGATGGCCCCCCATCGGGAGTCCCCCCCCCCCCCCCATCGGGGGTTTGCCCTCCCCCCCACGTCTGTCTGTGTCTGTGTTGCTGGGAGAACCGCCAGCCGGTGCAAGCGGACAGCTGCCCCGTCAATGGCCGCATACCCCGTTAACAAGGCGCCGCTCCGGCTAATGCTACAAAACTCGGACCTCGCCACTTAGGCGTATTGATGGCCGCTTGGTGCGCGAGTATTTTTCCAGCGACGAGGTGGCGTTTGTACAGGAGGCTTTCATCATGGCGGGGGTAGGGCGTAGGGGCTCCCTTTATGGATCGGGGGGCTTGATAGATATCCAAGACACAGCATTGTCTGCCGGCCGTCTCCAGAGACACTGCGGCTGATATATGGCGCCGCGTCTACCCCACCGGGCGTGGGGGGACAGGGGGGTGGGGTGCGGGGGCGGGGTGGGGGCGGGGGAGGGGGGGAGGGGGGGAGGGGCGATGCAGGGGAGCGGAGATCGGTGACTGCCAAGCTTTTTGTTACAATTGGGGCGCCCTCTGGGTGAGAGTGGACCTCTCGGTTATGGTGTCGCCCTCTAGGCGAGAGTGAACCTCGCGGCTCGGTGTCGCCCTCTGAGTGAGAGTGAACTTCTCGGTTATGGTGTCGCCCTCTGGGTGAGAGTGAACCTCGCTGCTCGGTGTCGCCCTCTGGGTGAGAGTGAACCTCTCGGTTATGGTGTCGCCCTCTGGGTGAGAGTGAAGCTCTCGGCTCGGTGTCGCCCTCTGGGTGAGAGTGAACCTCTTGGCTCGGTGTCGCCCTCTGGGTGAGAGTGAACCTCGCGGCTCGGTGTCGCCCTCTGGGTGAGAGTGAACCTCTTGGCTCGGTGTCGCCCTCTGGGTGAGAGTGAACCTCGCGGCTCGGTGTCGCTCTCTGGGTGAGAGTGAACCTCGCGGCTCGGTGTCGCCCTCTGGGTGAGAGTGAAGCTCTCGGCTCGGTGTCGCTCTCTGGGTGAGAGTGAACCTCGCGGCTCGGTGTCGCCCTCTGGGTGTGAGTGAACCTCGCTGCACGGTGTCGCCCTCTAGGCGAGAGTGAACCTCGCGGCTCGGTGTCGCCCTCTGAGTGAGAGTGAACTTCTCGGTTATGGTGTCGCCCTCTGGGTGAGAGTGAATCTCTCGGCACGGTGTCGTCCTCTAGGTGTGAGTGAACCTCGCTGCTCGGTGTCGCCCTCTGGGTGAGAGTGAACCTCTCGGTTATGGTGTCGCCCTCTGGGTGAGAGTGAAGCTCTCGGCTCGGTGTCGCCCTCTGGGTGAGAGTGAACCTCTTGGCTCGGTGTCGCCCTCTGGGTGAGAGTGAACCTCGCGGCTCGGTGTCGCCCTCTGGGTGAGAGTGAACCTCGCGGCTCGGTGTCGCCCTCTGGGTGAGAGTGAACCTCGCGGCTCGGTGTCGCCCTCTGGGTGAGAGTGAATCTCTCGGCTCGGTGTCGCTCTCTGGGTGAGAGTGAATCTCTCGGCTCGGTGTCGTCCTCTAGGTGTGAGTGAACCTCGCGGCTCGGTGTCGCCCTCTGGGTGAGAGTGAACCTCGCGGCTCGGTGTCGCCCTCTGGGTGAGAGTGAAGCTCTCGGCTCGGTGTCGCTCTCTGGGTGAGAGTGAACCTCGCGGCTCGGTGTCGCCCTCTGGGTGTGAGTGAACCTCGCGGCTCGGTGTCGCCCTCTGGGTGAGAGTGAACCTCGCGGCTCGGTGTCGCCCTCTGGGTGAGAGTGAACCTCGCGGCTCGGTGTCGCCCTCTGGGTGTGAGTGAACCTCGCGGCTCGGTGTCGCCCTCTGGGTGAGAGTGAAGCTCTCGGCTCGGTGTCGCTCTCTGGGTGAGAGTGAATCTCTCGGCTCGGTGTCGCCCTCTGGGTGAGAGTGAAGCTCTCGGCTCGGTGTCGCCCTCTGGGTGAGAGTGAACCTCGCGGCTCGGTGTCGCCCTCTGGGTGAGAGTGAACCTCGCGGCTCGGTGTCGCCCTCTGGGTGTGAGTGAACCTCGCGGCTCGGTGTCGCCCTCTGGGTGAGAGTGAAGCTCTCGGCTCGGTGTCGCTCTCTGGGTGAGAGTGAATCTCTCGGCTCGGTGTCGTCCTCTAGGTGTGAGTGAACCTCGCGGCTCGGTGTCGCCCTCTGGGTGAGAGTGAACCTCGCGGCTCGGTGTCGCCCTCTGGGTGAGAGTGAAGCTCTCGGCTCGGTGTCGCTCTCTGGGTGAGAGTGAACCTCGCGGCTCGGTGTCGCCCTCTGGGTGTGAGTGAACCTCGCGGCTCGGTGTCGCCCTCTGGGTGAGAGTGAACCTCGCGGCTCGGTGTCGCCCTCTGGGTGAGAGTGAACCTCGCGGCTCGGTGTCGCCCTCTGGGTGTGAGTGAACCTCGCGGCTCGGTGTCGCCCTCTGGGTGAGAGTGAACCTCGCGGCTCGGTGTCGCTCTCTGGGTGAGAGTGAATCTCTCAGCACGGTGTCGCCCTCTAGGCGAGAGTGAACCTCGCGGCTCGGTGTCGCTCTCTGGGTGAGAGTGAATCTCTCAGCACGGTGTCGCCCTCTAGGCGAGAGTGAACCTCGCGGCTCGGTGTCGCCCTCTGGGTGAGAGTGAACCTCGCGGCTCGGTGTCGCCCTCTGGGTGAGAGTGAAGCTCTCGGCTCGGTGTCGCTCTCTGGGTGAGAGTGAATCTCTCAGCACGGTGTCGCCCTCTAGGCGAGAGTGAACCTCGCGGCTCGGTGTCGCCCTCTGAGTGAGTGAACCTCTCGGTTATTGTGTCGCCCTCTAGGTGAGAGTGAATCTCTCGCCTCGGTGTCGTCCTCTAGGTGTGAGTGAACCTCTCGGCTCGGTGTCGCCCTCTGGGTGAGAGTGAAGGTTTCGGCTCGGTGTCGCTCTCTGGGTGAGAGTGAATCTCTCAGCACGGTGTCGCCCTCTAGGCGAGAGTGAACCTCGCGGCTCGGTGTCGCCCTCTGGGTGAGAGTGAACCTCGCGGCTCGGTGTCGCCCTCTGGGTGAGAGTGAAGCTCTCGGCTCGGTGTCGCTCTCTGGGTGAGAGTGAATCTCTCAGCACGATGTCGCCCTCTAGGCGAGAGTGAACCTCGCGGCTCGGTGTCGCCCTCTGAGTGAGAGTGAACCTCTCGGTTATGGTGTCGCCCTCTGGGTGAGAGTGAATCTCTCGCCTCGGTGTCGTCCTCTGGGTGAGAGTGAAGCTCTCGGCTCGGTGTCGCCCTCTGGGTGAGAGTGAAGCTCTCGGCTCGGTGTCGCCCTCTGGGTGAGAGTGAATCTCTCGCCTCGGTGTCGTCCTCTAGGTGTGAGTGAACCTCGCGGCTCGGTGTCGCCCTCTGAGTGAGAGTGAACCTCTCGGTTATGGTGTCGCCCTCTGGGTGAGAGTGAAGCTCTCGGCTCGGTGTCGCCCTCTGGGTGAGAGTGAACCTCTCGGCTCGGTGTCGCCCTCTGGGTGAGAGTGAATCTCTCAGCACGGTGTCGCCCTCTAGGTGAGAGTGAACCTCGCTGCTCGGTGTCGCCCTCTGAGTGAGAGTGAAGCTCTCGGTTATGGTGTCGCCCTCTGGGTGAGAGTGAACCTCTCGGCTCGGTGTCGCCCTCTGGGTGAGAGTGAATCTCTCGGCTCGGTGTCGCCCTCTGGGTGAGAGTGAATCTCTCGGCTCGGTGTCGCCCTCTGGGTGAGAGTGAATCTCTCGGCTCGGTGTCGCCCTCTGGGTGAGAGTGAACCTCGCTGCACGGTGTCGCCCTCTAGGTGAGAGTGAACCTCTCGGCACGGTGTCGTCCTCTAGGTGAGAGTGACCCTCGCGGCTCGATGTCGCCCTCTGGGTGAGAGTGAATCTCTCGGCTCGGTGTCGCCCTCTGGGTGAGAGTGAACCTCGCTGCACGGTGTCGCCCTCTAGGTGAGAGTGAACCTCTCGGCACGGTGTCGTCCTCTAGGTGAGAGTGAACCTCGCGGCTCGATGTCGCCCTCTGGGTGAGAGTGAACCTCTCGGCACGGTGTCGTCCTCTAGGTGTGAGTGAACCTCGCGGCTCGGTGTCACTCTCAGGCTGAGAGTGAATCTCCCGGCTACAGTGTCGCCCTCTGTGTGAGAGTGAACCTCAGCCAAGTGTCGCCCTCTAGGGGAGTGATTCTTCTGGGTCGGTGTCGCCCTCTATGTGAGAGTGAACCTCTCGGCTACGTTGTCGCCATCTGGGTGAGAGTGATTCTCCCGGGTCGGTGTCGCCCTCTGGCTGAGAGTGAACCTCTCGGCTCAGTGTCGCCCTCTGTGTGAGAGTGAACCTCTCGGCTACGATCTCGCCCTCTATGTAAGAGAGAACCTCGGCACGGTGTCGCCCTCTATCTGAGAGTGAAGCTCAGCACGGTGTCGCCCTCTAGGTGAGAGTGGAGATCCGGCTACAGTGTCGCCCTCTGTGTAAGACTGGTGCGCCGCTGCCTGACATCCTGTGTAATTAGCGGGCGGCCTCGAGATTTAGGTTGTAGGACTCTCTCTCCTTCTATGACACTGTCAATGGGCATCTACCGTCTTGTATTCGCCATAGCTTGACGTCGCTGTTTTATTATTCAGGAACGCTCATAAGCTTTCCCTTCGTGATTGCCCAGCGTATGTCACCGTACTGGCCGACCCAGATACGTTATTGCTGTCCCAGCGTTCCCTCTCCTCCGCAATCATGTTCACATGAAAGGAAGCTCAGTCCATGGCTGTCTGGGTATCCGTTTGCCATGCTGGGGGTTTATTACTCATGACGTGACCTATCCGCCCTCACGGACGTCCTTCTCTGACGCCCGAACTCTATAGATCCCCCCCCCCGCCCTCCGTCTCGCCCATCACCCCCCCCCACCCATCTCTACCCCTACCCCCCCTACCCCCTCCTCCCGCCCCCTGCACGTCTCGTCTGACCCCCGGTGACCCGCCCGGGAGATGGCTGCCCTTCCTGGTCGCCAGTCACGAGACGTTATGTCGTGAATCCACGCGGTGTTGTTTTCTTTATGTCCACCCTCCTCCCTCTCCTCCTCATTCTCCTCCGGCTCCCGCGGCTGCCCATTCGCCTCCTCGTTCCTCTTCCTACTGCTCCGCCCCCTCCTACTTCTGCTCCCCTCCTATCTCGCAGGGTATACAGCAGACCCTGCTTGTCCCCTCCCACCCCCGGCCCCCGGCCCCCCGGCCCCTCCACCTTACCCCCGAAACCTCGGCCCTACCCCTCCCACGCCCGGCCCTACCCCTCAGAACCCCGGCCCTACCCCTCAGAACCCCGGCCCTACCCCTCAGCACCCCGGCCCTAGCTCCCAGTCCCTCGGCCCTACCCCCAAGAACCTCGGCCCTAGCCCCCAGTGCCCCGGCACTACCCGCCGGTCCCCCCGGGGATTTCAAGCTCGAGCAAGGCCAGCCTTTTATCTGCACGTCTTTCTCATCACGCCATCGGACCGCGGAAATTGAAAAAAAAACGCGTGTTTGGTCGTTTCCAGTCTTGCCTGCGCCTTTAGGAGCTCTGTCGTAAAGTTTAGTTAGTGGGGTGAAATGGTTTCGTTGTATTGTCCCTTCGCTTCCTACTACGTGTACGACAAATGTAGGTGTCCTCTACACTCAACACGACGTATAGGGGCCTAGGGAGGGCTGAATAATGTATTTGATGCGGTAACTATACCAAGGTTGTCGCTAACATTAACATATAGCACATCCCTGCCCTGAATCATGTGGCCTGCGGAGAGACGCGTATTAGTTTGGAAGGCGCCGATTATAATTTGTCCTTGAATTTGTCCTTGATAATCCCGTGATAAGGGTACTGCACGGAGACGTCAGGGTATTGGACGTTATAGGCTGGACACCCGGGCTCGGCTCACGTGGGTCTAGCTAACGACATACGCAGCATGACGCTGTTGTCTTCGCCATGACGCTATTGTCTTCGCCATGACGCTATTGTCTTCGCCATGAGGCTATCGTCTTCGCCATGACGCTATTGTCTTCGCCATGACGCTATTGTCTTCGCCATGACGCTACTGTCTTCGCCATGACACTATTGTCTTCGCCATGAACCTATTGTCTTCGCCATGACGCTAGTCTTCGCCATGACGCTATTGTCTTCGCCATGACGCTATTGTCTTCGCAATAACCTTAGTGCCTTCGCAATAACGTTGTCTTCAGAATTACGTTATTATCTTCGCAATGACATTATTGTCGTCTGAATAACATTATTACCTTCAACATTACGTTATTGTGTTCGCATTAGGTTATTTTCTCAGGAATGTCGTTATTGTCTTAGTGAGTTATTGTAAACTGACGCCTGTATCTGTTAACGTAACAACAGTGCTACACAGACAAACTGACGCCTGTATCTGTTAACGTAACAACAGTGCTACACAGACAAACTGACGCCGGTATCTGTTAACGTAACAACAGTGCTACACAGACAAACTGACGCCTGTATCTGTTAACGTAACAACAGTGCTACACAGACAAACTGACGCCGGTATCTGTTAACGTAACAACAGTGCTACACAGACAAACTGACGCCGGTATCTGTTAACGTAACAACAGTGCTACACAGACAAACTGACGCCGGTATCTGTTAACGTAACAACAGTGCTACACAGACAAACTGACGCCGGTATCTGTTAACGTAACAACAGTGCTACACAGACAAACTGACGCCTGTATCTGTTAACGTAACAACAGTGCTACACAGACAAACTGACGCCGGTATCTGTTAACGTAACAACAGTGCTACACAGACAAACTGACGCCGGTATCTGTTAACGTAACAACAGTGCTACACAGACAAACTGACGCCGGTATCTGTTAACGTAACAACAGTGCTACACAGACAAACTGACGCCGGTATCTGTTAACGTAACAACAGTGCTACACAGACAAACTGACGCCTGTATCTGTTAACGTAACAACAGTGCTACACAGACAAACTGACGCCTGTATCTGTTAACGTAACAACAGTGCTACACAGACAAACTGACGCCGGTATCTGTTAACGTAACAACAGTGCTACACAGACAAACTGACGCCGGTATCTGTTAACGTAACAACAGTGCTACACAGACAAACTGACGCCGGTATCTGTTAACGTAACAACAGTGCTACACAGACAAACTGACGCCTGTATCTGTTAACGTAACAACAGTGCTACACAGACAAACTGACGCCGGTATCTGTTAACGTAACAACAGTGCTACACAGACAAACTGACGCCGGTATCTGTTAACGTAACAACAGTGCTACACAGACAAACTGACGCCGGTATCTGTTAACGTAACAACAGTGCTACACAGACAAACTGACGCCGGTATCTGTTAACGTAACAACAGTGCTACACAGACAAACTGACGCCGGTATCTGTTAACGTAACAACAGTGCTACACAGACAAACTGACGCCGGTATCTGTTAACGTAACAACAGTGCTACACAGACAAACTGACGCCGGTATCTGTTAACGTAACAACAGTGCTACACAGACAAACTGACGCCGGTATATGTCTTTCTTCGCAAAGAGTAGGGGGTTACCCCCGGGGACATGGTTCCACTCTCCCTTCCTTCTCTCATTGACGCGATATGACCAACCCGACCAGCGCGGCGTCGGGTTGCGGCGCGCTGCGTCGGGTTGCGGCACGAGGCCTGGGGTTGCGGCGCGCGGTCTGGGGTTGCCGCGCGCGGCGTAGGGTTGCGGCACGCGGCCTGGGGTTGCGGCGCGCGGTCTGGGGTTGCGGCGCGCCGCGTGGTGCCGCGTCTCTCTGACCTTGGCCTCTCTCGCTCTAGGTCAGCCTGGCCTATGCATTCGAGACGAAGGACGCGCTGTGTCTGGTGCTAACACTGATGAACGGCGGCGACCTCAAGTTCCACATCCACAACATGGGCAGCCCGGGCTTCGAGGAGGACCGAGCCCTCTTCTACGCCGCCGAGATCGCCATGGGCCTAGAGCACCTCCACGCAGAGAATATAGTGTACAGGTAGGTCAGCCATGGGCCTAGAGCACCCCCACGCATACAATATAGTGTACAGGTAGGTGAGCCATGGGCCTAGAGCACCTCCACGCAGAGAATATAGTGTACAGGCAGGTGAGCCATGGGCCTAGAGCACCTCCACGCAGTGAATATAGTGTACAGGTAGGTGAGCCATGGGCCTAGAGCACCCCCACGCAGTGACTATAGTGTACAGGTAGGTGAGCCATGGGCCTAGAGCACCTGCACGCAGAGAATATAGTGTACAGGTAGGTGAGCCATGGGTCTAAAGCACCCCCAAGCAGTGAATATGGTGTACAGGTAGGTCAGCCATAGGCCTAGAGCACCCCCACGCAGAGAATATGGTGTATAGGTAGGTGAGCCATGGGCCTAGAGCACCCCCACGCTGAGAATATAGTGTACATGTAGGTCAGCCATGGGCCTAGAGCACCTCCACCCAGATAATATAGTGTACAGGTAGGTGAGCCATGGGCCTGGAGCACCCCCACGCGGAGAATATAGTGTACAAGGAAGGTCAGCCCTGGGCCTAGAGCACCCCCACGCTGAGAATATAGTGTGCAGGTAGGTCTCCTCGACTGGTAAGAGACTTTATTACCAATGAGATACATTCAAAACTAGCTACCTTGTTTTATGAGTCTGTTATCGTCGCTGGCGCCTTTAATGATTATTTGTATATTTGCGTGGGAATCGCTAGGCTTAAGTTGTTTCTAATCATGATTTTCCATTCTATTTACAGAGACTTGAAACCAGAAAATATACTATTAGATGACTTTGGTAAGTTATTATTCATGTCCATCGTTATCATTTGCTACTACTTTGTAGGAAACGGCACTGCGGCTTTTTGTGTTGAAATATGCCACGTAACACGTCAAGCGGCGGGAGAAAGTAACCAGCAAGTGGTGCAAGTAGTGTTTAACGTAACATTGCTTTAAGTCGTGGCATTGCTTAACGTCAGGCTATTCTGTATCAATCTGAAGGCAATGCTTCTCATCAATTAGATCTCAGGAATTGTTCAGATTCCAGTACTGTCCTTTCAAACGAGATTCGCATGCTTTGTGTTGAACCCCGCAGGCCATGTACGAATATCTGACCTAGGACTAGCAGTTGAAATTCCCGAGGGCGAGACGATTCGGGGACGTGTAGGCACGGTGGGCTACATGGGTAAGTCTGTCTGTCTGTGTGTCCTGTACAGTGTCACCTCCCTGTAAGGGTAGGCACGGTGGGCTACGTGGGTAAGTCTGTCTGTCTGTGTGTCCTGTACAGTGTTACCTCCCAGTAAGGGTAGGCACGGTGGGCAACAGGGGTAAGTCTGTCTGTCTGTGTGTCATGTACAGTGCAACCTTCCTGTAAGAGTAGGCACGGTGGGCTACATGGGTAAGTCTGTCTGTCTGTGTGTCCTGTACAGTGTAACCTCCCTGTAAGAGTAGGCACGGTGGGCTATATGTGTAAGTCTGTCTGTGTGTGTGTCCTGTACAGTGCAACCTCCCTGTAAGGGTAGGCACGGTGGGCTACATGGGTAAGTCTGTCTGTCTGTGTGTCCTGTACAGTGTAACCTTCCTGTAAGAGTAGGCACGGTGGGCTACATGGGTAAGTCTGTCTGTCTGTGTGTCCTGTACAGTGTAGCCTCCCTGTAAGGGTAGGCACGGTGGGCTACATGGGTAAGTCTGTCTGTCTGTGTGTCCTGTACAGTGTAGCCTCCCTGTAAGAGTAGGCACGGTGGGCTATATGGGTAAGTCTGTCTGTCTGTGTGTCCTGTACAGTGTAGCCTCCCTGTAAGGGTAGGCACGGTGGGCTACATGGGTAAGTCTGTATGTGTGTGTGTCCTGTACAGTGTAGCCTCCATGTAAGGGTAGGCACGGTGGGCTACATGGGTAAGTCTGTCTGTCTGTCCTGTACAGTGTAACCTCCCAGTAAGAGTAGGCACGGTGGGGTACATGGGTAAGTCTGTCTGTGTGTCATGTACAGTGTAACCTCCCTGTAAGAGTAGGCACGGTGGGCTACATGGGTAAGTCTGTCTGTCTGTGTGTCATGTACAGTGTAACATCCCTGTAAGAGTTGGCACGGTGGGCTACATGGGTAAGTCTGTCTGTCTGTGTGTCATGTACAGTGTAGCCTCCCTGTAAGAGTAGGCACGGTGGGCTACATGGGTAAGTCTGTCTGTCTGTGTGTGTCCTGTACAGTGTAACCTCCCTGTGAGAGTAGGCACGGTGGGCTGCATGGGTAAGTCTGTCTGTGTGTCCTGTACAGTGTAACCTTCCTGTGAGAGTAGGCACGGTGGGCTACATGGGTAAGTCTGTCTGTCTGTGTGTCCTGTACAGTGTAGCCTCCCTGTAAGGATAGGCACGGTGGGCTACATGGGTAAGTCTGTCTGTCTGTCTGTCCTGTACAGTGTAACCTCCCTGTAAGGGTAGGCACGGTGGGCAACAGGGGTAAGTCTGTCTGTCTGTGTGTCATGTACAGTGTAACCTGCCTGTAAGAGTAGGCACGGTGGGCCACATGGGTAAGTCTGTCTGTCTGTGTGTCCTGTACAGTGTAGCCTCCCTGTAAGGGTAGGCACGGTGGGCTACATGGGTAAGTCTGTATGTGTGTGTGTCCTGTACAGTGTAGCCTCCATGTAAGGGTAGGCACGGTGGGCTACATGGGTAAGTATGTCTGTCTGTGTGTCCTGTACAGTGTAACCTCCCTGTAAGAGTAGGCACGGTGGGCTACATGGGTAAGTCTGTCTGTCTGTGTGTCATGTACAGTGTAGCCTCCCTGTAAGAGTAGGCACGGTGGGCTACATGGGTAAGTCTGTCTGTCTGTGTGTGTCCTGTACAGTGTAACCTCCCTGTGAGAGTAGGCACGGTGGGCTGCATGGGTAAGTCTGTCTGTGTGTCCTGTACAGTGTAACCTTCCTGTGAGAGTAGGCACGGTGGGCTACATGGGTAAGTCTGTCTGTCTGTGTGTCCTGTACAGTGTAGCCTCCCTGTAAGGATAGGCACGGTGGGCTACATGGGTAAGTCTGTCTGTCTGTCTGTCCTGTACAGTGTAACCTCCCTGTAAGGGTAGGCACGGTGGGCAACAGGGGTAAGTCTGTCTGTCTGTGTGTCATGTACAGTGTAACCTGCCTGTAAGAGTAGGCACGGTGGGCCACATGGGTAAGTCTGTCTGTCTGTGTGTCCTGTACAGTGTAGCCTCCCTGTAAGGGTAGGCACGGTGGGCTACATGGGTAAGTCTGTATGTGTGTGTGTCCTGTACAGTGTAGCCTCCATGTAAGGGTAGGCACGGTGGGCTACATGGGTAAGTATGTCTGTCTGTGTGTCCTGTACAGTGTAACCTTCCTGTAAGAGTAGGCACGGTGGGCTACATGGGTAAGTCTGTATGTGTGTGTGTCCTGTACAGTGTAGCCTCCCTGTAAGGGTAGGCACGGTGGGCTACATGGGTAAGTCTGTCTGTCTGTCTGTCCTGTACAGTGTAACCTTCCTGTAAGAGTAGGCACGGTGGGCTACATGGGTAAGTCTGTCTGTCTGTGTGTCCTGTACAGTGTAGCCTCCCTGTAAGAGTAGGCACGGTGGGCTATATGGGTAAGTCTGTCTGTCTGTGTGTCCTGTACAGTGTAACCTTCCTGTAAGAGTAGGCACGGTGGGCTACATGGGTAAGTCTGTCTGTCTGTGTGTCCTGTACAGTGTAGCCTCCCTATAAGGGTAGGCACGGTGGGCTACATGGGTAAGTCTGTATGTGTGTGTGTCCTGTACAGTGTAGCCTCCATGTAAGGGTAGGCATGGTGGGCTACATGGGTAAGTCTGTCTGTCTGTCCTGTACAGTGTAACCTCCCAGTAAGAGTAAGCACGGTGGGGTACATGGGTAAGTCTGTCTGTCTGTGTGTCATGTACAGTGTAACCTCCCTGTAAGAGTAGGCACGGTGGGCTACATGGGTAAGT
Source organism: Arenicola marina (assembly GCA_964019135.1). Lineage (NCBI taxonomy): Eukaryota > Metazoa > Annelida > Polychaeta > Arenicolidae > Arenicola > Arenicola marina. The sequence continues at coordinate 8,977,978 of OZ025262.1, forward strand.
CTGTCTGTCTGTGTGTCATGTACAGTGTAACCTCCCTGTAAGAGTAGGCACGGTGGGCTACATGGGTAAGTCTGTCTGTCTGTGTGTCATGTACAGTGTAGCCTCCCTGTAAGAGTAGGCACGGTGGGCTACATGGGTAAGTCTGTCTGTCTGTGTGTGTCCTGTACAGTGTAACCTCCCTGTGAGAGTAGGCACGGTGGGCTACATGGGTAAGTCTGTCTGTGTGTCCTGTACAGTGTAACCTTCCTGTGAGAGTAGGCACGGTGGGCTACATGGGTAAGTCTGTCTGTCTGTGTGTCATGTACAGTGTAACCTCCCTGTAAGAGTAGGCACGGTGGGCTACATGGGTAAGTCTCTCTGTGTGTGTGTCCTGTACAGTGTAACCTGCCTGTAAGAGTAGGCACGGTGGGCTACATGGGTAAGTCTGTCTGTCTGTGTGTCCTGTACAGTGTAGCCTCCCTGTAAGGGTAGGCACGGTGGGCTACATGGGTAAGTCTGTCTGTCTGTCTGTCCTGTACAGTGTGACCTCCCTGTAAGGGTAGGCACGGTGGGCTACATGGGTAAGTTTGTCTGTCTGTGTGTCCTGTACAGTGTGACCTCCCTGTAAGGGTAGGCACGGTGGGCTACATGGGTAAGTTTGTCTGTCTGTGTGTCCTGTACAGTGTAGCCTCCCTGTAAGGGTAGACACGGTGGGCTACATGGGTAAGTCTGTCTGTCTGTCTGTCCTGTACAGTGTGACCTCCCTGTAAGGGTAGGCACGGTGGGCTACATGGGTAAGTCTGTCTGTCTGTCTGTCCTGTACAGTGTGACCTCCCTGTAAGGGTAGGCACGGTGGGCTACATGGGTAAGTTTGTCTGTCTGTGTGTCCTGTACAGTGTGACCTCCCTGTAAGGGTAGGCACGGTGGGCTACATGGGTAAGTTTGTCTGTCTGTGTGTCCTGTACAGTGTAGCCTCCCTGTAAGGGTAGGCACGGTGGGCTACATGGGTAAGTCTGTCTCTCTGTGTGTCCTGTACAGTGTAACCTGCCTGTAAGAGTAGGCACGGTGGGCTACATGGGTAAGTCTGTCCGTGTGTCATGAAGTCTCACCTTGGCAGATCTGTCTGTATCAGAAATAATATTAAAGGAAAGCCGTATGTTGATGAGTACGTTGTGAGCGATGGTGTTGTTCTTGCTGTGGGACCATCGGCCTGGCCCGGTAGTACTCCGCTATGGTCATTACTGTGTTCACCGCTATGTACGTATGCACAACGGCGACATGTGACAAGCCCTGGCTGAATGCCCCCAATCACACTGATCGGGCTGCAC